>CAHIKZ030000609.1:925000-992500 GCA_903632075.3 Acanthosepion pharaonis
GAGAATACATTTATTTTTATTCAGTCATGTTAGCTCGGGCATCCATGACTCTATCACGCCACCCATCACGGTCCTGCATGAACGTCGAAATATTAAGGTAGCATTCTGTGTCATAAAATAGCTGGTCCATGTAGGTGGTTGTTAGGAGACCAAATCTTTTATGCTCCATGCCTGGGTTTCCAGAGCAGGAAGTCACTCGTGAGATTTGCTAACCAGCAGTGTCCTGCAAAGCGCATTCCGCTTTCGCGTAAAATTATAGAAATGTCATGGATGGGTCCATAAAACTGCATTTAAGTTGGATGTTGTCTCCAATAGATGTTGGTTTAAGACCACGTCATGTTGAAACACCAGTTCCCGTACGATCACCGAAGTTAAGCAACGTCGAGCCTGGATAGTACCTACATAGGTGACAGCTTGGGAATACCACATGCTGTAAGTTTGGATGGTGTAAAAGATAATGACTAGGAATTGTTAACAGGGAACCTGAGTTCCAGTTCCTGTTGTGTTCTCTTACGCACAAAATCAATTCGGAAAGGTATGAATCCACCTCTTCTACCCCCAGCTATGGGTTAATTAGTAAGATTTGTATCACTAAGCCATTCTTATCTCAAAAAGATAATTGTATACAAAATATATAGATTTCAGCATTAAGTAACCCATAGAAGTGTTGATATTCCGTTAAACAAAAGCAACCAAACCAAACAAAACCATGATATGTTAAGTATAAGTCTCAGCATCCGAGTGTAGGTTCCATCAAGTTGAGACTCTAGGGTTTTAGTTAATGTCCAAGCAGTGGCACTATACATTACCGACTCTACAGTGGCTCGAAAAAATTTCCGATTGAGGTTGTCTGGTAGTTTACATCCTTTTTATTCAAGGCAGGTCAGGTTTTAGCCATGCGAATTTTCACATCCTTTTCACTTCCGATGTATGTAAAATATTCGACAGATTTTAATGAATGTCATCTAGAAATCTGATCTACCAGACAACCTCAATCGGAGATTCTATTAAGCTACTGTAGATGTGGTGTACAAGTAGCTTGTAAGAATCTCCGATTCAGGTTGTCTGGTATATCAGATTTCCAGATTACATTCATTAAAATCTATTGAATATTTTACATACATCGGAAGGGAAATACATTCTACTGAAAATGATGTGAAAATTTGCATGGCTAAAGCCTGACTCGCTAACCATTACACCACTTCGAAGCGCCATTTTTTTTTATAAAATAAGTAATTTTTAATTAATATATATTAATTTTTACCATTTTGTTTAGTTGACTCCGATCTTATTGTGAAAAAAAAAATATTACATAAAATATGACGCAGTTTATACCTCGATTTGTATAGTTAAAAATGAATTCTTAAATATTCTCTTCTCCGAAATCGATACTACAAAAGAAAATATATAGAATGTATTGATTTGGGATAAAAGTTCATACAAAGAAAAGAACACTGTGCGAGTGGGGATTTTCTAAGCGTAGATATTGCGCAAGACAAAAGTTTGGGGAATCCAATGAAGATAGGACTCACTATCCAATCGTAATCAATCTAGCAAGGCAAGCTTCTTAACCGTTACACCATATCGAAACGCCCTAGAACGCCAAAGTTCGTCTCAGTAGACATTAAGCTAGAAGTATTTATAACAAATTAAAAGAAATACACGCACCTTTGCTGGGCCAATGGCAGATTTTATTGTGCACAAAAGATTAGTTTAAACAATTTTTTAAAAAGTGAGTGTGTGGGGGAGGGATTAATTTCGTAAGTTGAATCCACCGATAAACGTAATTTCCAAGAATTTCTATAAAAACAAAAACAAAACATGATTACAGAAACAAGCCCGCACAAAATACGCGTGTTGGTTGATTTTGTTTAGTGGTATATCAAAACCTCTATGTGTTATTTAATGCCGAAATCTTAATATTTTTTACGTAATTTTATGCTTTCAACCACAGATCTTTTGTACATAATTTTATACTTTCAGGGTAAATGTATGTTTTTATAGATATATTGTTTGTACATAATGAAATGTAATGTTGGTAATTTTAGTATAAAAATGTATTTTTATATTTTTTGTATTGAATTGCCATTGTACTATAAAATCTATTGTTGGTTATTTTATTATAAAAATGTACTGTTGATTTTTGTTTGGGGCTTCACTATTTGCCCATAGCTGGAAGCCTAACAGGTGCTACCACACCGTGCCAAGGTGGACCTGGGAATAACAGTAGTTAAAAGGTGGCTTCACGCTGTTCAAAACCCCCAATCTCCCGATCAGAGGCCTTGCTGTCGGGTGTAGGTGTTCCAAAATTCACGCGACAATCGACAGAAAACATACACTTGTGAAATAGCAACCAGGGAAAATTTACATGACATCATCTTCCATAATTCAACCAATTTCTTAATAATATATAAGCACATAAAGAAACATGATTCCATTTGGTAAATAACTTTAAAATTTTGAAGGTTAACAATGGAAATGAATCTTTTGGAACACAATGTCGTTTATCGTCATACTCAAAACGTCAAAATGCGTGTGACTCACGAGATGCTTTCTAAATAGTAAATATTTTTGCTTTCATAATAAATCCACTGACTGATTGCATGCGACAAATTCAGTTAAAAGACAACAGAGATAGAAAGATGTGGAGAGTCATGATCGCTTATATCGTAAAGGGACGCGGTACATAGAAGATGAAGAACTTAAGGTTATAAAAAGAATCTAAACTCAATCCCTCGTTAACCCGGTGAGACATCATCTTTCATGAATGAAAATTGTCTTCTTCTTATATTAACGTCTGTTATTTATTAATCCATATAATATCCAACAATTTCTAGAAGAAATCAAACTATATTCCAAAATATAACTTCAACAAAACTTCATAAAACACACTTATCATTGCCTCTAGTAAATATGTCCACACAAGCATGTATATACACAAAAGCGCTGTATTATCTACCATGTATTCAATTGTGAAAGCAGAATAACATATATCAATATATTTATTACTTCAAAGCTCCCAAGAAAATTAAATGTCGGCATTAAATAACCCATGAGTTGATATGACATTAAACAAACAAATCAGTCAGGCCAGTTTTGAAGGGAAAGTTTTCCTTTTCCTGGAATGGTAGCCACCCCAGCGCATGAAAGGGCAGTCAGCCTTGAAAATTATTCTATTGGTAGAGGCATGGGAGATGGATTCATGCCTTTCCTAAGAGAATTGATGCGAATGTGAATGTAATGAGTTTCTGTCGGAATTCGAACTCATCTCGTCGATTTCTTTTCTAGAGTCGCTAACCATTATTCTACTCGGATACAGCCCAGATGTCAAGAGAATAAATATGACAAACCTTTTCACAGCTATCGACGTTCTTCTTCTTTATATGTGCCGTGCCCTTTCAGGACGTAGGCGATCATGTCCCTCCACTTTCCCCTATCCCTTGAAGCTCGCAATAAGTTTAGTTCCTCTGCCACCACCCCAGACCACATTCTGTCATTCACTTGCTCAAGCCCGCCAAGTCTGTCATGCGTTGCTTTCACGTGTCTCTCGTTCCCTCTATTCGATATGTGAGTATCAGATTCTCCAGGCCCTCTTTTCTCATTACGTGTCCCAGAAACTTCAGCTGATGTGAAGTATAAGACCCCTCCTTGTTTGCATCCACTCCAAGATTACAAGCTGGAAAATATATTGCGAATTGTCTGGAGAAAACTACTAAAAAGATAGCGACTGAATAAATTAACTTTTTCTTTCAATAATGTTCTATTGTTACTGGACTGAGTGATTTGCTTTTTATGACTTTTCAACCTTTTCCTTTAAAATAACCTAGAAAAGGTTGAAAAACCAGAAGATATTTTTAGATTGTCAGAATTTTTATTATAGGTTAATCAATAAAATCTGTCGAATATTTTACATACTTAGGAAGCGAAATAAATTCTACTGAAAACGATGTGAAAATTCGCATGGCTAAAACCTGACCTGCCTTGAATAAAATGGATGTAAACTGGAAGTTTGCTCTACCAGACAACCTCAAGCGGAGATTCTTTCGAGCCACTGTAGATGTGGTCTTAATGTATGGTGCCACTGCCTGGACATTAACCAAAACCCTAAAGTCCCAGCTTGATAGAACCTACACTCGGATTCTGAGAACTATATTTAACATTTCATGGTTTGGTTTGGTTACTTTTGCTTAACAGCATATCTACAACTCTATGGGTTGTTTAGTACCGAAATATAAATTTTTGTATAATTATTTTATAGATAATAATGGTTTAGTTATAAAAGTCTTACTAATTAACCCATAGCTGGGGGAAGAGGTGAATTGATACCTTTCCCAAGTGTATTTGCGCATAAATGAATATAACGACCCGACTGTAATTGGAACTCTGCTCGCCGATTTCTAATTCTGAGCGGTTATTCATTACACCAGCCGCACATCCAAACTTACAGCACCTGGCATTTCCAAGCAGTCACTCATCTAAGGTACGAATCTTTTATAATTTATCACAACTTAGGATCGATTGAAAGAAACTGCAAGTCAAATTTTATTTTGTTAAGTTTTAGCCTTCCCACTGTTACAGCTCAGTCCATCCATATTTACTTGGGACGTCTTTTTTCCTTCATTTCTTTCTTTAAAGTTGTTAAAAAAAAATTCTATGGTTGATAAGTTGGCACTTGATATATTGTAAGTATCAACACAGAAATGGGACGCCTAACGTTTAAAATGAACTTTTTAAAATTAAAAATCTTTCTTGAAGCTTCTATTTTAATTTCAAGCTAATAGATCAAATTTAATATTTCCAAAAAGCAAAATACTTTGTTGCATTTCAAAACTAATTTAAATCGACCGGAATGAGTCTTTGTTTTGTAATCATAAAAAAGCCATTTATCATCACAATGTAATTCTTTATTAAAAATTCTCATAAAAATAAAACACAGATTTATGAAACTTTATTTGAGGAATATTAGTTTAATTAATCTCATTTGAAACAAACTTACTTTAAGTTTAAATTATAGAAGAAATGCATTTTTAACACGCCAGTAGGTATCTGTCTATATTTCTGAGATGAGGTATTATGTACACTATTTACATTATTCGGACTATTGCACCCATCTTTGTCGCCATATTTATCACAGCGTTTCGGCCGTTGAACGCTCCGGCATTCTTCAGTTGGTTGGACTGTCGAACAGAACCCTTTATTTCGCTTATTGGGATAGACTGTTCTAGTTCCACGTGCCATGTTTAATGGATGTCAGTTATCAGTTATCTCCAGTTAATTTCCCTCTCCAAGTTCTCCACCGACTTAACCAGGTATTGAACTTACACTATTTGGGTCATATTACTGGATCTAACCAACGCCTTCATCCACTGTACCATGTGTCCTGGCACAGTGGATAAAGGCGTTCGTTAGATCCAGTAACAGGATCCAAAGAGTTGTGAGTTGATTATTAAATGTACTATGGTTACCTTATTAAATGTACTATAGTTACCGTTCTTATTAAATTTACTATGGTTACCGTTCTTATTAAATGTACTATAGTTCCCGCTTTTATTAATTGTTCCATGGTTACCGTTCTTATTAAATATACCATGGTTACTGTTCTTATTAAATATACTATGGTTACTGTTCTTATTAAATGTACTATAGTTCTCGCTCTTATTAATTGTTCCATGGTTACCGTTCTTATTAAATATACCATGGTTACTGTTCTTATAAAATATACTATGGTTACTGTTCATATTAAATATACTATAGTTACTGTTCTTATTAAATGTACTATGGTTACCGTTCTTATTAAATATACTATGGTTACCGTTCTTATTAAATGTACCATGGTTACCGTTCTTATTAAATATACTATGGTTACGGTTCTTATTAAATATACTATAGTTACCGTTCTTATTAAATGTACTATGGTTACCGTTCTTTTTAAATATACTATGGTTACTGTTCTTATTATATATACTATGGTTACCGTTCTTATTAAATGTACTATGGTTACCGTTCTTATTAAATATACTGTAGTTCCCATGGTTATTAAATATTCTATAGTACCGTTCTTATTAAATGTAATATAGTTACCGTTTTTATTTTCTGATAAAGTCGTGTATGGACTTTCGTATTTACCTTAATTAGCTAAGGAACGAAGGAAGAAACAGATGGTTAATAATGCAGGAAAAAGTAAACATTCACGGATGAGAAGTTTATAAGATACCTGAGCTTTTGTTAGGATAGGGAAAAAGCTAAAAGTTATAACTACGGGTTGTGGGTAGGAAAAAGTAATAGAAAATAGAAGTAATATTTTCATTTAAAACAGGTAATATATATATATATCAAAATATCAATATATGAAAAAAGTTTCATAAAGTATGCCACAAAAAGTGTTGAAACTGTTGACATATTTGAAAAGGATATTAGAATAATGTAGAATCTATACAGGGAGTAAACCATTTGCATAAGGATAGAAAATGAATTCAGTAAATATACAAACAGAAAAAAGGGTGTAAAGCATTAAAGTGTCTACTCACTGGATTTATTCAATCTACACAGTGAAGCAATTCTATTAGAATTAGAAGTCCTACCAGGATTTAATATTGGTGGGCATAATCTTAACAAAGACAAATGCAGACGGGACAGATTTGATAAACAGTCACAGAATAGAAACTGCAAGGACTCCTACAAAAAGTAATGAAGGAAAGCGAGAAAATAGAATGCCTGGTTGTCAGTAAAATGACATACAAATTGCAAATACAAAAATTATGAAAATTATTGCATTAAGTTAAATATCTGGGTAGTATTTCAACAAAGGGCGGAAAGCTAAGCTCTGTATTAAAACCAAGAACTTTTCGTTAGAAGCAAAGAAATGAGTACTGAACTGTTACGCAATATCAGTCTCCTTATATGACAGTGAATGTTAGTTTTACACAAAGATGCTGAGAATGACATGAAACGAACATGTGGGCAACGGCGTAGTTTTAAAGGAAATTAATACTTATATTTAGTAGCATAAAGAGACAGTGTGACATTCTAGGGCACATAATGAGGAAAGAGGGCTTGGAAAATGTGATACTCACAAAACAGATTGATCATAAGAAGGACCGCAGAAAACAATGTATAACTTTACCTCTAATAATAAAGTTTGAATAAATGGATAACAGGAAAAGGTTTAGGAGAAATAACAAGAATACAAAATTTATTAAGATGTACGGAGAATAGGAAATTGTGGAGAACCATGAAAGCCTACGACCTGAAGGGATACAGAACATTAAAGAAGAAAAATGAGTTTGAATAAATGGATGACGGAACAAGGTTTATGGGTGATAAGAAAATGACAAAATTTATTAAGAGCTACAAAGGACAGGAAGTTGTGGAGAACCATGATCGCTTACGTCCTGAAGGGAGACGGTATATAGAAGGAGAAAAATGAGGTTGAGTAAAGAGATAATGGAACAAGGTTTATGGGTGATAAGAAAATGACAAAATTTATTAAGAGCTACAAAGGACAGGAAGTTGTGGAGAACCATGATCACCTACGTCCTGAAGGGACATGGTACACAGAAGGAGAAAAATCACGTTGAGTAAATGGATGACGGGACAAGGTTTATAACATATAAGAAAATGACAGAATTTATTAAGAGCTAAATTCTCTTATATGAGGAGGAATGCTGGACAAATGATAGAGAAAATGATAAGAATACCATGGACGATATATGTGATAAACGAGGAAGTATTAAGGAAACAAATTTATATACTTGTACTTAGAATCAGAAAACGATAGTTGAAATTTGAAAGATACATAATCAGGAAAGATGACTAGGAGAATTTGACACACTCAGGACATACTGAAGACAAGATGGCAGAAAGAAACATCGAGAAACCTATTTAACAGACTTGTGCAAATGAATGGCAGAACTTGAGCCTGGGGTGAGAGTAAGGTTACAAACGTTGCTTAGATGTACAAAGGATAGGATATTGTGGACTGCCATGATCAATCACATCCTGAAGAGACGCTGTACATCAAATAAGATATTGAAATACAATAATAAAAAAAAAAAAACAACGAGACAAAATATCGATAATCTATTAGTAGTTTTCCAACCACAATATTTTCACATGTTGGTATTTTATTTATTTTTAAAAACGAAGACGTTAAGTACAAATTTTATGTAATTAGGGATTGTGTTTTCATCAATTTAAGCCAATCGATTGCTCATAGGTCGGTAGCTATCTGGGTCAATCCCAGCAGCCATTAAATTAAATACAATCTTTTCAAACAAGCTGTTGTTCACCTGAAGCGTGGTGTTTATGATTATTTAGTTATTTTTATTTTCTTGCTTACATGTTGTTTGTTTTATTACCAAATTGGCCTAAATCTGTTGTTGTAGATGAGTTCAGATGTTAGCGGGTCTGTACAGTCCTCTACTTTCTCTCTCACACACATACATATTCTATATGTGGGCAGCAACCTTTCCTTTATACATATTTCATTGAATGTGACAGACAAGGAACATTTTTATCGAGTCTTTTCTAATGTTCTCAGCGTCCTGGGTATGATGATAAACTACATCCAGCAGCAAGGGCTCTGATCAGGAGGTTTTAGAGGGCTTGAAACCACCTCTTAATAGCTGCAGTTCCCAGATTCACCAGCTATGGGCAAATAGTTACCCCCCCTCCAAACAGGAGGCAAAACTATTATTTTAATGTGAAAAAATAGGTTTTCATAGTAATAATACTAGTAATACATTTTTAAAAATAAATTATTACAAGTAATATATTTTTGAAAATATTATTACCAGCAATACATTCTTTACATTATTCACACTATTGTCCTCATCTTTGTCACCATATTTATTACAACGTTTCGGCCGTTGTACACTCCGGCCTTCTTCAGGTGGTTGGAATATCGAACTGAGCCCTTTATTTCGCTCACAGGGGTAGACTGTTCTAATTCCATGTGCCATGTTTAATGGATGTTAGTTATCAGTCATCTCCTGTTACCTCCTCAAGAACACATGGCATAGTGGATAAAGGCGTTAGTTAGATCCAGTGATAGGACCCAAAGAGTGTGAGTTCAATAGCCGGTCAAGGCAGTGGAGACCTTGGAGAGGTGAATTAACAGGAGATAACTGATAACTGACATCCATTAAACATGGCATGTAGAACTAGAACAGTCTACCCCAGTGAGCGAAATAAAGGGTTCAGTTCGACATTCCAACCACCTGAAGAAGGCCGGAGCGTATAACGGCCGAAACGTTGTAATAAATATGGCGACAAAGATGAGGACAATAGTCCGAATAATGTAAATTGTGTATAGAATACCTCATCTCAGAAATATAGACAGATACTGCAAGGCCGAAAAGTTGTAATAAATATGGCGACAAAAATGAGGAGAAGAGTCCGAATATTGTAAATAATGTACATAATACCTCATCTCAGAAATATAGACAGCAATACATTTTTGAAGAAAAAGATTATTAACAATACATTTGAATCTGGACAAAACCCCTCTTTACAAAAATACATCAATGAAACCTGATCTGCAAATTGAATTTTTACATGGAATACATATACTATTCATATGAATATATCCTAAAAATCTTGTCGGCATTAAATAACCCATTGAGGTTGATATGCCGTAAAAAAAAATTAACCAAACCAAACCATTTAATGTTCTCACAGTTTTACTTTTGTTGGGTGGGGGTTAACAGATCGCAGAAACTGGAATTATTGTCCCAAGCGCTTTCGGTTAGTTTATTTCCCATTTTCAAGAATGTAATCGATCCTGATCAGGCATCTCGACTTCAGTCACTTTCTCACCAACGTCACGTGGCTTCTCCCTACCTTTTTCTACAAATATTTTCACGCCAACTGCTCTGCCCAGATTACATAAATTTAAGCGTACGACTAGATTGGCGTTTAGGTCCCACTTGTTTACTGTTGAAATAGCTACATAAAACCGTCACTTCTACTTCCACAGTTCCTTTTCTTCCTACTTCACACCTGTAGAACTCCGTTCCGTTTATTGCTTCCCTGATAACTACAATCTTCAAAAATTTAAATGAAACGTCAACCGCCATCTTCTGTATTCTTGAACCCCGTTCATCTTATGTCTTTTCCTCAATCCTCCCTATTCTCAGTTTTCTTTTTCAGCTTCACTCTCTGTAACTCCCTCTGAACTAGTGGTATTCCCACCTTGATTGCGATGAAATGATTAAAGACAAAGAAAAGAAAAAAGTTAATTGTTAATATATTCAATGTTTCTGTTCTAAGTTGTATTGTATGGAAATTGTGATAATTCTAAGTTGAGCTGGAAGAAATATGGCTGTGATTCCATTTTGGAGTGTCTTAAAAAAAGACTGCCAATTCGTTAATGTCGTTGTTAATGTTGCCTTAAATTGTTTTGATGTAAAGCGCTTTTATAATTTTAAGACTTAGCCGAAAATTTATTTAGAATTGGTATTATCAACAAGTTGTTTGTTGGTGTCTTGCTGCTTTTTATGTTACGGAAATCTTCTTTATGTTCCGTGTCCCTGCAAGACTAAGGTGATCATGGCTCTCCACAATGTCCTGTCTCTCGAACCTCGTAATAATTTTTGTCTTTTTGTTATTTCTCCTAGACTTTGTTCCGACATTCATTTACTCACACGCGCCACGTATAGGTGATGCGTTGTTTGCATCTGACCCTCTTGACTTCAATCGGTCTTGTAAGTAATAGGATTTCCATTTCCCTTGTCTCTTACATTCAACGAAACACACACACACACACACATATATATATATATATATATATATTAAGGATATTTTATTAAAATATTTTACATTGCGACACGGGAATTACATCTTATCTTTTATCTCGTCATCGGGCACTTTTGGTAATTTTTTGATGAAAATGACTTACATTTGAAAATAGAAAACAATATTCTTGCTTACTAAAGATGGAGGTGGGGAGATCCAGATTTTGAAATCTTATCTTTTTAACTAATCAAAAGAAAGGTCAAATCTAAATCAGGTCAGATGTTCGGGGGTATTCATACATGTCTCGAGGAACTGTCATATTATGAGTTGACAACATACAATTTTTAATTTATTCAATAAGTCTTAATACATGAGAATTTTAAAATAAAAAAAATCAAGGAATTAAATCAATACTAAATGTATCATTATACATAATAATCGATATATAATTATAATACATAGATCTTTTATGAAAAATTCATTAACTATATTTTAACGTGAACATGTTACAATGTCAACATAAGACAGTAAGTACATTTCGTTGATTTAATAGATCATTATTTTTAGGAAACTTAATTATATGTAGCTTTTCATATAGACACATGGGTAGGAGTTACAAATTGAAGGAGTTACAAATTCTGTAGATACTAAATCTGTTCTTTCTCTTCATATATATATATATATATATATATATATATATATATATATATTATGAAATGATTTAAATCTTAGAATCATTTAATATATTTTCTGTTTATATGTAATTTTTATAAATATAATTTATTTATATAATATTTGCTCTCCGACAGAAAATATATTAAATAAATGTCGGACTTGACCCATTTCATTTTATGTTGTCGTTGTTTACGTTAAGATATGTTTCGTAAACAGAAATGATCGATCGAGAAAAATCATCGGTGTGTTTGTTTGTAAGCAGTAATTCAAACTTCCCCTTAGTGGGCAGAGAAGTTAGCAGCAAGCGGCAACAGCCTGTTTCATGCTTCAACGCAGGCTTCAGGGCTGAAGATTGGGTCCAAGCATGAAAAAGTTTGTTACCAATTGGCATTGACCTCAGTGTCCACGTTTTTATTTACATACACTCTATCCCTGATAATGAGCATTTTAGCTATAAATGTAACATAGCTTAAAGATATATATATATATATATATATATATATATATATATACACAAATATTTGTATCACAAGGTCTGAAGAGTTGAGGTCAAATTTTCCAACCTTAATGAAATAAATATCACCTCAAGGCTTTGTTGTGTACGGTTTCTTTATATCAATTATTATTGCTCTATCTCTGACACAGCGCTCTCCCAGGATCTATACCCTTATGTAAATATCCATACTGATTACTAATATATATATATATATATATATATATATATATATATATGTGTGTGTGTGTGTGTGTGTGTGTGTGTGTGTGTGTGTATGTGTGTGTGTTGCATAGCCTATTGTTGCCTTATATGGTCTGGAGACCCTTCTGTTTGTCTCAAGGTCCTTGATAAAATCCAGAGAAAGATATGCTGTCGCCTCCCTCTGTCTTTTTACAAATACTTTTACGGTAACTGCTCCGATGAGCTGCTTTCGTTGGTTCCCAGACTTCATAAATTTAAGCGTTCTACTAGGCTGACATCTCGCACACACCCTTTCACTGTCGAAACTGTTAAATGTAGCCGTCTCTTCTACTCCTGCGGAACTCCCTCTCCTTTTCTTGTTTCTCTGATATCTATAATCTCCAACTATTCAAATGTAATGTCAATCGACGTCTCCAGATGCCTTGATCTGTCCCCTATCCTTCTCTTCATCCTTTCCTCCATCACTCCTTTTTGCTCTCGTTCCAACTCTCTGTAAGCCCTTGTGTGCTAGGGACTCCCCGCCTTGTTTGGGGTGAAACGCTTAAATATATATATATATATATATATATATATATATATATATATATATATATATATATATATATATATATATATATTGAGAGACAAAAAGAATATGTGAGAGAGACATGATTGACCATTTTCTAAAGTTACATGGTATTTATAAAGTATGTGTACACTTCTCTCTTTTCCTTCTTTCTCTTTTTCATCTTTCTTTCTATTTCTCCCTCTTCCATCTCTTTCTTTCTCTCCCTCTTTTTTCTCCGCACCTATACATATTCCTTTTATTTTAAAGCTATTGCCTTTCGAATACATAATAAATGAACTTACCGTTTGCTTTAAAAAGAAAACCTATAAATATTCACATATATTATTCAAAGGCCGAGCTTCGTCCTAATAAGGCTAAAACCAATATACGTAGGACACACTCAATTCTTCCAACACCATCTGGTCTGTTTCTACTGCTATATATTTAGAGATTCTTGATAAAATCCAAAGAAGAATCTGCAATGTTATTGGTCCTGCCCTGGCATCTCAGCATGTCCCTTTCCCACTGCCATAACATAGTTTCGTTGTGCCTTTTCTATAAATACTTACATTGCTTTGATGAGCTTTGATCTATGGTACCTAGACATTATGAATTTAAGTGCAGTGCTAGACTGGCAGCAAGGTTTTATCATTTTACTGTTGAATTAGCTAGATGTAACTGAAAGTTCTTTGCTAATAGTTTCTTTTCTCGCACTTTTAGCCTGTGGAATCCTCTTTTTACTTCATGCTTTTCAGCCAATTTTGATAGACAAAAATTTAAAGGCAATGTAAATCTATTTGATTTTTCTACTGTTCTCCTTCCTTGTTAGTGTTTTCTTTTTTTTCCACTCTCAGCCTTAGTGACTTTATTGCCTTACTTAGAGTGAAATGATTAAAAAAAATCTATGAACCCAATTTTAAAAGACGTCTAAATGTAACTGATGCCATGTCCATTCAAGTTGCATAGGATTATTGTTCTTCACATGTTCAGTTTCTTTATTAACTTGAATTACCATCACTTCTTGGGAAAGACAGCGGGATGGTTTGCCGTTGCTTCGACATGGTTTGGAATTCCCTGCCATCCAAGGCTACAGATCCCAGTCTATCGCATTTAACCCATAGCCGGTGGGGAGAAATGATGGATTCATGCCGTTACCCGCAACATTTATGCAAAAGTGAACAAAGTCCTGAATTTGAACTCGGATCGCTGATTTCAATTTCAGCGTCGATAACTATTATGTTAACTGTAACCACTGATAGATATTATAGTTCCCGAATCACAATAAGTTATTTGGTTAGAAACGTATCGGTATATGAAATACATGTGGATATTGAAACATTCTTAGCCTGACCAATTCCCCAAAAGAATATTGGAATGTTTGTTCATATAGATAACTGATTTTCGCAAGTGAACAGGGACAAATAGTTTTCAGCATCTCTTCATAAGCGTAAAATGCATACTGATCATCTTAAAATGTTTAGTGGATATCTTTATCTTGTGCAATCATGAAATACTATTATTTAAAACCATGCCCACTATGAAATAAAACTAATGGCACCTCCTTTGAACCCAATGGCCGTTGGCGGCTCCAATATTCCAGATATTAATCAACACTTGGATTAGCCAAGTTATTGAAATCTACTATGGTTTTGTTTGACATACATAGTATCTACACACCATGATTAATAATCGTTTACACAGGTTCAGATAGATTGAATTCAGAGTCTTCGTTCTCCTAGACTGGTTACCAGCCACGCTTGAGATTCCATTCTGCTGTGCTAAATCATAACTGGGGAAAGACAAAATGGATTCATACCTTATACAAGGGCTATTTAGGCAAAAGTAAATGTAACGAACCTGACTGGAATTCGAACTCGGTTCGCCGATTTCTTGTCACGAGCCTCTAATTTATCTCTACCGTTCTGCCCAAGAATGTGAAGCGCCATAATCTAAAGGCGGTGGATAGAATTCGGCGGCTTTCAGTATTTACTCATAAGCGTGCAGACCTTCCTAAAATACACAGTGATCATCCTTATTTTCAACAATAATGGCATTCTCTTGTCTAAAACCATGCATCAAAGACTAATACATGGGATATGCAATTTACAGGTAATAGATCCGTTGGTATATAATGCAAGTGGATCCTAGTAATATAAAATATTAAAACTGATCCACAAAATGAGCTCAATGTATTTTTTATAACAGAACATATAAATAGTATTACACAACAAAATCCCAAATTATCTTATATGGTGGGGGGATAGATCTATTTCAAGCAACGAAAACTACGTCAGTCTTATTCAACCCCAGTGTATCCTATACACCAGGGTTGAATAAATCTGATATAGTTTTCGTCGGTTGAAATAGATCTATTCTTCCCACCATATGAGGTAATTTTGGATTTTGTTGTGTAATACTATATATATATATATATATATATATATATATATATATATATATATATATATATATATATATATATAGGCTATATGACGTGCTTTTAAAATAATTGTCGGACTTTGTCCATTTCATAATGTGTGACGTCATTTGTTTACATTTGGATACGCATCGAGCAGATATGAATGTATGTGAGAAAATCATGGAAAAATGTAATTTAAAAACAGCAAAATCAACCTCGCTAACCAAAACGCTCCTCTGTGGCGAAATCGCTAAAAGCACGTCAGGCTATATGACGGTTCCTTATGGGATACAGGTTCGATTTCTGTCGGAGGACGCGTATTTTTTATGACTATTTCTCAGACATTCAGGTCGGTAAATGTTGTTAATACTGTTTATTATAAACAGAGCATTTACCTAAATATTTGTATCTATAAAAAAGAATGTATTAACATAAAAATGTCTTAAAATTTGTCCATTTCATAATATATATATATATATATATATATATAGTGATGTGCAAAAGCAAGTGAACCTCTACGATAATATTTAAGTTAATTATGTCTTTTTTTCAAAATAACCAACAAATCTTAATTAAAATATATATCCTTTAAGAAAATCCTTTATTAAATCAATTACATCCATTTTCAAAATTTTTTAGCAACCTGAAATAAAAATACTAATTGAAAATTAAAATGTGCAAAAGGATGTGAACCATTACATTGAATATTTGGTGACTATTCCTTTTCAGGTTACAATGTCAACCATTCTTTTTCTATAATTTTGAAGAAGTTTCCTGCAGTATTGAGTGTCATTGACCATTCTTCTTGTAAAAACTCCCATAAATGCTAGTTTGCTTGCATGCACTGCCTTCTTTCACGAATCACAGATTTTCAATTGGATTTAAACCAGGACTTTGATTAATCCATTCCATGACTTAAAATTTATTTTTATGAACCCAACCTTTTGTGGATTTGCTTTGATGCTTCAGATTACTGTCCTGTTGGAAGTTCCAGACTCGATCTAAACCCAACTTTTGAACTGATGACAAGACACTTTCGTTAAGAATTGATTAGTATCTTGCAGACTCTATTGTGCCATCAATATGTACTATTTTGCCTGTTCCATCTGCAGCAAAGCACCTCAAATCATAATACTGTAACCACCATGTTTAATCGTTGGCATCAAATTCTTCTATTCAAACCTCGCCAGTTATAACATCTATTGTTCCTTCCAAAAAGCTCTAGTTTGGTTTCATCCGACCATAAAACCTTTTGCCAGAAAGTTTCTAAATTATTAATATGAGCTTTGGCGTAGTTTAGGCGAGCAGTGGCTTTTTCTGGGCATTCTGTCATGAAAATCGTCATTGTTCAGATTTCGTCACACTGTAGATGTATGCACATTGATTCCGACATTAGACAGTGAGCATTGGAGAACCACAAAGGTTACAGCAGGATTTACCTGGGATTGCTTAATTAGATGTCTATTTGCTCTTGCTGCTATTTTCGCGGACGGCCACTTCTTCATTGTGATGGCGTCATACCAAAGACCTTCCATTTATAAATAATTTGTTGCACAGTGGAGAAGTGGACTTGTAGCCGTCTCCATCGTTATAAGTTTCAACTATACGATTTTTTAAAGCTTCAGAAAGTTCTTTTGATCTTTGCATATATATATATATATATATATATATATATATATATATATATATATATATATATATATATATTAAAAATTTAGTCTCTGTCTAATTTTATATACACAATGAGTTATATTGTTTGAGTGCAATGAGAAAGATAGTGGTCTGGTTTAATAAGGCAACTGGAAACCAGACTACTATCTTTCCCATGAAGTCATGACAAAAAATAAAGAAAAAGAAAGTGTGGAGAGCCTTAATCGCCTATGTTCTAGAGGAGATGATATATAAGCATATTTGTTATTTATATATTGTGTTTTGTTAGAAGTTTTGAAATAATTTACCTTTGTCTTGTAGGTGTTTTTCCCGCTGTCAAATTATTTTTTATTTCCAGTCATTTGCGTTCATGATGCCAAATGTTTTTTCATTCTCTGGAATGGATTTTGACTTAAAAGGTTAAAAAAACACCTCCTCCTCCACAAGATTATTGCATTGCGTTTATCTCATGAAAGCGTTGGACGTTAATTTTCATCATTTTGCTTGTGACATAGGCATTTTGGATCTCTCTCTTTCTATATATATATCTATATATATATCTATATATCTATCTATATATCTATATATATATATATATATATATATATAGCGCATTTCAGTTGTTTGAAATTAAATCAACCTTCTCAGAATAAGCTGCTTATGGGTGCACACACCTGTTCATGAGACTAAACACAGTTGATTTAAATTAAAACCACATTTATACGTGTGGCATCTATCTATCTATCTATCTATCTATCTATCTATCTATCAGTCATTAATTCTGTTCCTATCTATCTGTCTGCCTTTCATGAATTCTTTTCCTATCTATCTATTAGCTCTCTTCTACTATGCTGTGTTGTTTCATATGTTTATATATATATATATATATATATATATATATATATATATATATATATATATATATATATATATATACTGAGCTGTGTATAGGTTTATGAACAGGTGTGCGTATCCTACCCGTAACCAACTTATTCTGAGTCGGTAGATTTAATTTCCAATATAATGTGTACGTCTGTCATCTATCTCCATTTCTATTCATCTATCATATATATATATATATATATATATATATATATATATATATATATATATATATATATCCAATATTTTTAAAGTACACTGGCCTGTGTGTGGGTTCATGGACAGATGTGTGAATGTTTGTGTGTGTTTGTGTTTGTGTGTGTGTGTGTGTGTGTTTGTGGTTGTGTGTGTGAAGCCATAAGCAGCTTATTGTAGATTTCATTTCAAACGTATTGTGTTCGCGTGACTATGTGAGAATCTAGATAGTGGTGAGTAAGAACGAATATATATTTGAGAATGTTTACTCTTACCTTAGGAAAGAATCAATAAGTGTGTCACTGAGTGTACCCAAGAGAATACCTGAGTGTAATCCTACGTGCGTGAGAAAGAGGACGAAACAGGAGGAAAGTGAGAGAGAACTTACAGCGATACATTTATAATTTTAACCAGAGGTGTGTATTTCGTTTTGGATGTTGTCAGTGTGACGTGTGAATAAATTCTCGGCACTTTTTCACCTCTAAAATGGTTTTCTCTGTTAGAGTGATTAGAAAATTATACAGCAGCAACATGTTTGGCAAATTAGATATTTTCTGCGATAAAATCGTGGACTAGTTGGTAAAAGCGATGGTTTGTGAATTTGGCGAGTTGCGAGTTCAATCCCTGGGTTGGGTAAATATGTACTTCTACTCATATTCTGAACAGTACTATATGACAATAATTAGACGATAACCCTAGCCATGAGCATTAGAACGAGAACTTTCTACTGCAGTAGATTGAATAAAGTGCACAGTTCAGAAGTCCCTGTCAATATACACCTGAAGATGGTAGAACGTTTTTGTCTCTGCTTTATTTTTTCATTACTAGTGCGTGCATAATGTTTACCCTTAAGTATTTTCTTATATATATATATATATATATATATATATATATATATATATATATATATATATATATATATATATATATATATATATATATAGATAGATAGAGAGAGAGCGATACTGTAGGAAGATAATGAGTAACTACCGACACTGAGTTTCGAGCGTTTCACTCTGGATTTATGAATATATGTTTTCCGCCAAGTGTATAAATAGCGGTGTCAGGCTACTGACTAGAGTGATCACTGAGTGACTATTGAATGGAACTATCCAGTCGAATTAGTGTGAATTAATGTGCATCGATGATTTGGGTTTTTGATTTAAAATTTACCGGACATTAAGCCGAGACGCGCTACTAACAAGCTATTTACTGAAATAGTTAATTATCTTTGATTAGTTTTTACTTCTTTGTCTTTGTTAATTATTTATTTGCGGTTGTAATTAAATACTGTTTTATCTTAACATTAAAAAATTGATTATTACTTAATTATTAACGGCCACTATACGTCACAAAATGTTCAAAACAGAAGTAGAGTTTTTGAAATAAAAGGTTAGATCGGAAAATCCATTCAAAATTAATAGAGCAAGTGTCTGGATTAACAGGACAGGATAAAAAAAATAAATATCCTTTTTAATAAACAGGGTGTTTGGAAAACGTAAGGACAATTGAAGCTTCCCTTGACGTCCAAAAAAAAAAAAAAAAAACATTTTAAAAAAGCTCTTCTTCATCCATGGCGCGACAGGAGAACGATTTTAACCTCTGCGTTTTGCTGAAACGGAAACCTAAATAATTGACTAATTTTTTCCTCTTGGTTTCAAGCTACGACAATGCTATTGTGCTGAGCTAAATCATTTGCTTAAACGTCCTTATTTTTCTATTTAGCGTAGATCTGACATTTAATTGGTTAAATTATGCCCACAAGTATATTTTTAATTTTGACCTCATGCCCACCCCTTTAACTTTTTGAAAAAGAGGTGCCGATTTGTTTTTAAATTTCCCCTAAAAATCATTTTATCACCAGTTACCGATATATATATATATATATATATATATATATATATATATATATATATATATATATATATTAATTATTTATTTAGAAAATTTATAACATAAACATGTTATAAAATCACTACAAAAATAGCCATTTTGTTTCAACACTCCCAGTGTCTTATCAAGTGATGATGTTGAATGCAATGGTTTTAAAAGTTTCATATTCGTTAACGATCATTCATAAGGGGAAAACGTTGTTCCAAAAGCTAGAATAACCAATCAAAAATACAAGTATAGGGAAAAAAAAAAGCCTGACAACGAAGTCATGTTATAATAGCTATTCAGATCGTTAAAATACGGGTAAAATTAAAAAAAGAATTTATTCTAACCAATAATTATTAAATTATATGATAGAATTTGATATTAAAGTTAAAAACTGCCAATTTTAAAATCCAAATTTAATCACTATTAAGTTTAAAATTATAAAATTACCGAGGAGAAAAGGGGAAATACATATGTTATTCAATTTATTTCTTCGTTGAAATTACGTTAGAATAAGACGTTACTCCATCCGGTCCTCCGACAATATATATGTATACATTTTAATCCCAAGTGTGCGAATGGGGTCGTAAAATCACGCGTAAAACAACATAAACACAATCAGATTATAATACATAAGCATCCACACATATTTAGATATATATACACACACACATATATATATATATATATATATATATATATATATATATATATATATATATATATATATATACAATATATTCCAATATTTTTAACGTACACTGGCCTATGTGTGGATTCAAGGACAGATGTGTGTGTGTGGTTGTGTGTGTGAAGCCATAAGCAGCATATTGTGAACAGGCAAATTTCATTTCAAACGTATTGCGGGTTGAGAGGTTGAGAAAAAAAAATCGAAATTCAAATAACTGGCCAGGCCCGTTTATTCTGAACGCGAGAGTAACTGATTTACAGATGAGCCTGAGGAAATACAATCATAGTATTGAAACATGAAAGCTTTCGTGTAAAGTTTTACAATGTCTTTATTATAATCTCGTATAATAAAAAATATCATAATAATATTTTTGCTCTACTTTATATTGAGCACTTGTTTAAAAAGTAAATGTTACGAACTTCGGATTATTACTCCATTTGCTATTTCTCTCATTTGGAAATGTCAATGAAGAAAAATTTGCACTTTCAGGCAAACTTACCTAAAATAGTCATTTTATGAGAGGATCGCATAAGGAATACAGAATCAGGAATCTTTAATATACAGGAGAGTTCATAAAGTTCGTATGCACTTTAAAAAATTTATAACTTCATTTGTATTTGCGATAGAAATAATTTGTAAAAAGGATTAGAAAGAAGTAAATCTATATTTTGTTAAGGTTTTATTGAAATTTTATTTAAGTTTTCACATATCCTCCATCATTAGCAATACAAAAGGGTAATATGATTTTGCAATTCACAGAAAACATTTGCCAACTGATTTACAGTAATGCCTGAAATCACATTAGTTATTTTAGCTATACTTAAAACTAGGTACATTAAACTTTATAACATTTTTTACAGATTATTTCTATCGCAAATACAAATAAAGATATAAATTTTTAAATGTGCACACGAACTTTATGGACATCCTGTATGATTACTGATTTCCCCAATTCCTCCACATAATCACTTTTAAGATCTAATTTAGTTCCCCACTTTTATTTTGTGTTGCCCTGCATTTTTTGACTTCATGTTGTCACAAGTTTTTGGCCACCACCTTGAGATCTTTTTTCTAGACCTACAGATGTATCGCTTGTTTACAACAGAATATTATAGATCAAAAAGTTCAACCAAAAAAGAAATCTAGTGGGCGCGTAAATTTTGATTGATAGGTTCTGATATGTGGCATGATAGCAAGTCACTCTAAGAAATGTTTATGAGTAACCATAATTTGTTTTTCGGGGAAAGATGAATATAAAAGAGATTGGATCAAACTGACAGATTGGAATAAGCAGGTTGGAAAAAAGTGGAAAATAAAATAAACGAGGTGCTGGAATAACAATGGATACTTCCCCACCCCTAAAGAAAGGCAATAAAGCCACTAAGACGCAAAGGGTTATTGGGTGTGAAACAATATGATAAAAATAAAAGCGTGCCGTCTGTCTCGAAAAGGACCTCCAATCAGTTGTGAACTGGGTCAGGAATTGGCTGGTTAACTTTAATGCCTCAAAAACAAAACTGCTCTCTATTACTCACCAGAGAGGACCATCCCTGCTTCCCATTAGAATGTCTGACGCTCAACTCCACGAGAGCACCTCTTTGCGACTGCTCGGTCTCACATTGTCTGCTAATCTGAGATGGAACGAATACATTCAGTCAATAGCTTCGTCCAACGCAAGGAAAGTTGGCTCCCTGTGCCGCGCCAGGAAAATTTTTCTCGCCGGAGTCGATCCTTCAAATCTACAAATCAACCATTCGCCCTTGCATGGAGTATTGCTGCCATATATGGTCTGGAGCCCCTTCTGTTTGTCTCAAGGTCCTTGATAAAATCCAGAGACGGATATGCAATGTAATTGGCCCTGATCTGGCATCTCGTCTGCAGGCGCTCTCTCACAAACATGCCATCGCCTCCTTCTGTCTTTTTTTTACAAATACTTTCACGATAACTGCTCCGATGAGCTGCTTTCGTTGGTTCCCAGACTTCATGAATTTAAGCGTTCTACTAGGCTGGTATGTCACTCACACCCTTTCACTGTTGAAACTGTTAAATGTAGCTGTTTCTTCTAGTCCAATAGCTTCATGCCTCGCTCCTCTCGCCTGTGGAACTCCCTCCCTTTTTACTGTTTCCCTGATAGCTATAATCTCCAACTATTCAAATGTAATGTCCATCGATGTCTCCAAATTCCTTGATCTATCCCCCTATTCTTCTCTTCCTCCTTCCTCCTACGTGCGCTCGCTCCAACTCTCTGTAACCCCTTTGAGTGCTAGTGGTTTCCCGCATTGCTTGGGGTGAAACGCTTTAAAAAAAAAAGAGAAAAAGCATTAAAAGAACGGAAATTAAGAAAACAAAAGATAATGATTGAAATTGCATTAAAATGTTTGAAAATCAAAATTGGCTAGAAAGCCAGAGGTAGGAAGAAAGTTCCACAAGCGAAAAGTGCGAAACTGTTAGCGTAGAACTTAAGATTGCATCTTGCAATTTTGACTGTAAATCGAAGAGACCTAACTGCCAATCCAGTACTTCGCTTAAATTCGTAAAGTATGAGACACTAAAGAGGAAACGATCAGAACGACTACCATGAAAATATATATCGAAAAGGCACAGGGAATATACGTTAAGGCGGTGGTAAAGTTACTGAAGCCGAGATAACAGGTCAGGACCGATTACATTGCAGATTCTTCCTTATCTCTTGTTTTCCTGATTAGGATGTGGTTTACCGATTTCTTTCTTTCATGGACTTAATGATTTAACTTAGGTACCTCCACGAGATCGCTAAAAAAAGAGCATAGCATGATGAAAAAGACGCCAAACTTGACGAAAACAAAATTTTATCGTCTAAATGTTTGTTATTAAGAGGAAAGGTCAAAGTATTTTTGGGGTATTTTTTTTCCATTTTTAATCGTTCCTAGCACGTGCGAAATTTTCGTTAAAAATCTAGTTTTTTTTAGTCAGCAAAATTGACCATTTTTTTCCATTTAAAAAAACTGGAAATCTGACTTTGAAATTTTTTAAATATCAATTATCATTTTTCAAAACTTATTTTAAGAAAATCAGAAATTATAATGTTTATTTAAAATATTTTGAACCAAACTTAACTTAGCTTTTGTGCCAAAAAGATGTAATTTGAAAATAAAACAAAGCAGGTCATAAACTTTCGCGTCTCTTGACATGTGATGAATGATATATTTACGAATTCCATGAGGCTAATTTGTTCTACGGAAGGAGAAAAGTGAAATAATTTACATTTACGTGAACAAATTATTTACCCTGTTATTTTTAACGAAAACTTTCAGCGGTCTAATTTTTTTTTTTTTGTACTTAGCTTTCACCTTTACGTTTATGATGCTTTATGGGAAATATATTGTAAAGAAATTAAAATAAAACTGTTAAGAGTGACATTAAATTTCATATTTCTTAAGAAAGGTATCTAATTAATTTATAGGTATTTTTCTTATGAAATTTTATCAGAATTGTACATAAAATACTATAATTTTATGTACATTTATTACATTCTACTGTTATTTGTATTTGCATTCATTTTATTATTAATTTTGGTATTTCATTTATGGAAAAATGTCGTAACTGAGATTAATATAAAAATAAGATCATATAAATTTCATAAGATGATACTGATACTTGTAGGTACCCTTCTCAGTTGCAATTGAAAAATCAAATTAACTTCTCCACACGTGTTTCGCAAAAGTAAAGGCCTTAACAGCGGAGAACAATGCTTAACTCAAATAACGCAACTTAATTATATTCTGGTTGGTCTTCCGTATTTTATAATTACAGCTCGATTATAAGCACAAAATTACATTTCTTAATTACTGGGTATCTTCTGATTAGTCAAAATGATACAATTTACAACGCGCTAAAAAAAGATCTATCTCATAAGGACACTTATGAAAGCCGATGCGGCTTTTAACTAATTTTATAATATTTTAACAACTTAAATGTAAAATCTATTATAATTAATGAAATAACAAATAATTGTATTAAAAATTCATTTTTTCATCGAAAAAATTTTTTTGCTTTCAGAAAATATTGTCCATATTCATAAAAACAACTAAAAGCAAATAAAAAGCATTTGAAATTAAATAATATATTTGTTTTATTGAGTTTTGTATATTACAATTCAGAGCTGATTTTCAGGTACTGCGTATCAATTAAAAAAAAAAAAAAAACATGATTTGCATTCCTCAAAGCCCTGTGATTTTAATTATTGTAATCACTAAAACCGATGCGATCGAATTTCTAGCGTTTTCATAAAATTAGTTATGGGGGGGTAATAAATATTTAAAAAAAATATTTCTACCATGACTTTCATAAAAAAACATATTTATAATAATTTCGATCATCTGTGAATAGTTTCTGAAAGCTTCATTAACATCCGATAATTATTTCTATTTTTGCACGATTTTTCAAATTAATGTGTGTCATACCAAAAAAAACGTGCTAAAAATTGTTTATGTTATTTACTAGTTCCGCTGATACAAATAGAAAAAAGTTTTTTTAATCAAAATTTAGAATGTTCTGAAAAGAAGGAAAAGTTAAAAAAAAACAAAAAACTTTGGTCTTTCCTCTTAATAATAACATAAGCATTTAGACAATAAAATTTAGTTTTCGGCAAGTTTGGCGTCTTTTTCATCAAGCTATGCTCTTTTTTAGCGATTTCGTGGAGGTACCTAATTTAACTATTTTAACTATTGTGGTGATCTGACTGACCGTAATTTTTCATTTTGAGGTTACCGGGTTGGCTTGTCAGGCCCGTCTATTCTGAATGCAAGAGTAACTGATTTACAGATGATCAACGCTTTTATTAGATTTTAATAAAAATTCTGGCTGAATATAAACATGTATATTCAACACTGTTTATTCTTCATGCTTAATCTGGGAAAGAAGCGATATAGTAGTCAAGAAAGGAAATCGTTTTTTTCTTTTTCTTTTTATTGCTATTGTTTTAACACACACACACACACACACACACACACACACACACACACACACACACACACACACATATATATATATATATATATATATATATATATTACTTATTACTGTAAACGTTATTTTTAGTGGATACAAGTGCATACAAATAAAACAACGCAAAGTCACGCTGCCTAAAATCAGTACCGACTCGTGACAGATAGTCGCACAATGTTTAACTACTTCCTGTTCACGCGCTATATTCAAATATGTTATTTTTTTGTCATCATTTCGCTCCTTTATATATATACTAGCAGTAGATCCTGGCGTTGCCCGGGGATGTAACAGTAAGAGATAGATCAAGTATTGACCATCTTAAAGACTGAAAAATAGAATTGACAAAGATTATTGTTTAAGGTTGACGGACACGCATGTCTTAATTAGTTTTTTCTTTTTTTTTTTTTTCGAATTGCTCAAACCCAAACTCAAACAAAAACATTGTTTTCAATCGTTATGAGTCTAGCGATTGAATAAAATTTTATTATAAACAATTGCCATGTAAATGGAATTTTAAAGCATTCTGAATGTAAAAATAAAGAAAAAAGTGTGCAAGACAATAAGAAACACTACCTGCCAAAAAAAAAAATTAAGTTTTGTTGAATTCGGTTGAAAAATGTAGGAAATCCGATCACATATATAAACGAACACACACACACACACACACACACACACAACCTGTGTTTTATAATAAATATAACTCGATATGAGTTGTCCCCCTTTCATTATGGCGACAGTGATGCCTCTTAATCGTGTTTTCAAATTGATTTCGTGCAAAAACAATTGTGATTTTTCAATTTTTGACGCTGTCAGAACCACCGCAAGGTAATTTTATGTAGTCCTGTGAAGTTTTGTTGAAATCGGTTGAAAAATGTAAGAAATCCGATCCAATATATAAACGTACACACACACACACACACACACACACACACACACACACAAACACACACACAACTTGGGTTTTATAATAAGTATATATATATATATATATATATATATATATATATATATATATATATATATATATATGTATTACTTATTACAGTAAACGTTATTTTTAGTGGATACAAGTGCTTGTGTTGCTACACCAGTTTTTTCTTTTCTTTTCTTTCTTTCTTTTTTTTTTTACAAAAACTGTGAAATTAAAAAAAATAAAGAGAAATAGCTAATCAACGTAATCAACGAAACCATCCCTTTAACATGAAATTTATAATATATTATAAAACCAGTTGTATATTTTAGGAAATATTTCGTATAATCGTAAAATTTACTGAGGAAGATTCAGAAATTAGTGCACTTTCAACATATTTTCACCTTTCGTTTACTTCCTTTTTTAACGAGAACCGTATTACACACACTCTAAAATTAAGTAATTTTCTAATACAATATTTTTCAAAAACATTGGATATATGATAATTTAAGACTGCAATTTAACTATCCAAATACATACACTTGGATTTTGATTGACTGTTTCGTTTTCTAGGGCTTATCAACCATTTGCAGGTCAATTAAAGCCAGAAAATATTTTTATATTGTAAGAATTTTGGGGGTGAGGATAATAATGTTTTACTGATACAAGTATTACTAATTAACCCGTAGCTGGGGGAGAAGATGTGGATTCATATTTTTACCGAGGGTACGCGCGCGTAAGTGAGTATAAAAACCCAAAGGGTCTCGGTTTTTACGATTAATAAATCCATGCCATTATATTCGGCTCTCCGATTAACAAATCCACAGCCATTATAATCTACGTACATCCAAGCTTATAGCACCTGGCATTCCGAAGTGGTCCCTAATCTAGGTACTGAGGGTTCCAACTACAATTGGAATTACTGATGTCCTCATGCACCACATTTTTTAGATTTCCATTTCAAGATCCTTCTATTTTGATAGTTTTTTGAAGATCTTCAAAGATACATTGCAATCTGCAGGGTCTGCCATGTCAATAAGAAAGCACATTCTTGTTTTGTGGTCTTTGATCACGATGTCTGGCCGATTAGTTTTGATTATTCTGTGTGTATTGTAAAGTCTCATACCAGTTTCTTGCAGTTTCCTTCCTGTAAAAGTGGCATATTTTCCATTACAGATATTGGCCCACTTTATCATATTATTATTATTATTATTATTATTATTATTATTATTATTATTATTATTTCGTTATTAGAGACCGCAAAAAAATTGCCTCCTTGATATGGTAGCCCCTTCTTTGAAGACCTTAAAAAAACACCAAAATGCAAGGATCTTGAAATCGAAATCTCAACAATGTGGCACATGAGAACATCAACAATTCCAGTTGTAGTTGGAGCACTCGGAGTGATTGCAAAAGACTTCAGTAGACTCATTGAAAAGATTCCTGCGTTAAAGAAATACAAAAAATTGTTCTCACGAGTACAGCCCACACCCTACTAAGTGTTTTATCTATGTGAAATACGTGTTTTTTTTTGTTTTGTTTTTTTTTTTTTTCAATTGCCCAGTGGGAATGTCATGACGCCATTTCTGACCTTAGGTCTCTGGTCGTGGCCCGGAAAGAAATGAGTAAACACAAGAAATCAAAGAATAATGATAATAATAATAATAATAATAATAATAATAATAATAATAATAATAATAATAATACTTCGTGATTGCTATATCTTTTATCTGCTTTCAGTTCCTTAGTTTTATTTTTTGTGTCACTCAGATTATCATCCTACTACTGTTGGGCCTTCAGCATGCATCTGAAATAAAGTAGAAACTTATTGTGAAACCTGAACTCTTTATTTCTTATCTTTTGCCACCTATTTTCCTGTGATAGCATTTTACCGTTTAGGCCATGAAGGCTTCACCAGTAGCCGACCCTCAAATAAGGCATACAGATTTATTATTTTTTTCTATCTATTCTCGGTTGTCAAAATGTTTCCGGACAAGTGTATGTATCTATCTATCTATCTATCTATCTATTTTAGTCTATTCATATCTATCTATCTATCTATCTATCTATCTATCTATCTATCTATCTATCTATCTTAGTCTATTCATATCTATCTATCTATCAATCTATTTTAGTTTATTCATATCTATTTTAGTCTATTCATTATCCATCTATCTATCTCTATCTCTCTCTCTATCTATCTATCTATCTATCTTAGTCTATCATATCTATTTTAGTCTATTCGTATCTATTTTAGTTTATTCATATTAATTTTAGTCTATTCATATCTATCTATATAACTATCTATCTACCTACCTACCTATCTATTTTAGTCAGATATATTTTGTTTCATATTTTAGGCAGATCTATTTTAGTCTATTCATGTCTATCACTAATATTTTCATTACTTAAGCAAATTATTATTATTATTTAGTAAATAAATATTTAATTGATAAGATATAAAATATGACTTTTATTTTATTATCATGTATAAAATAGCTTAAAATTTAGCTTATTTTATTAAAATATTAACAATGGTAATTGCCGTTGTGTCGCCCATTTCCACTGTACCAATGTGATACGTTGTCGTTTGCTTTATATATTTGCAAATGCCGTACAAAGATACTAACGAAATTGTCGTAATCAAAGCAGTTCGATCGGCTGAAACCTTTTGATAATCGTTTATTTCATGTACGGCATTATCTGTCTATATTTCTGAGATGAGGTAGTACAAGGAGCCGACACTATTTTTGGGACACTTTGAAAAGTATACTTAAAGATGTTTATTGCTGCCGAGAGCTTTTGTGTTGATGAGTAGGTAGTTCAGCAGTAACTGTCCATTAATGGTATGAATATTGATTGATGGGTTTGTCTTTGGTTTCATGTTTTCTTTATTTTTCGGACATGACACAAATTCCGGGTTTTTTAATGATTTAGTCGTTCACCGTCTACAATATGCAAATTTTCTGCAGGTAAATTGTACCCTGACCATTACATTTGAGTATCTTTACCATTCACTGCGAAAACGTATTAAAATCCTGAAGAAGAATGCATTCAAAAGAAGTCATCAGTTTGGTCCAAAAGAAGAGAGAAGACGGGCTCAGCATCCGAAAGATCGCTGCTGAGATGAAGCTACCGAAGTCGACAGTTGAATACATGCTAAGTACAGACTATGAGCGGAAGAAGAAGAAGAGAGGACGGAATAAAACAAGAGAAACAGAAAGAAGAATGAAGAGGAGTGTTACGAGGTTGTTATCATCTGGAGAAAAGGTGACAGCGAAGAAAGTAAAGGAGAAGTGTGAACTTGACGTCAGTGTTCGAACTGTACGAAGAAAGCTACACGAAATTGGACTTAAGTATGCTAAAATCAAAAAAAGTACACTAACGAGAAAACACAAGGAGGCAAGGATGGGATAACAAACCATGTCGACTTCAAGAAGTGATATTTACTGATGAAAAATGTTTTAAGTTCGATGGACCTGACGGGTCGAGAAAAGGTGAACTTGTTATTCTCAACAAGAGACAGATGGGAGGAGGAGGAGTCATGGTTTGGGGTATGGTATTTCCGAATGGAAACTTGTGGCTCGAGTGGTTAAAAGGACGTCAAAATAGCTTGAGCTACAGAGAACTTTTGGAAAAGAGAGCCCTACCACTCATAGAAAAAGAAATGGGAAGTAATTTTATTTTGCAAATAACTGCAGCATCCATGTGGCCAAATCAGTGAAAAATTGGATGTGTGAAGCAAATATAACTACGCTGGAATGGCCTGCAAGAAGTCCAGACTTAAATTTAATTGAAAACATGGAAAGTGCTTGCAGAGCTTGTTTACGACGGGCCAGAAATAAACTAGGCTGAATAGTGGTAGCGCATACAAGATGCTAAAAATAGACTGCTAGAAACACGAAGAGACGTTATTATCAATATGTAGTAACATTATGAAGATAGACTGATAGAAGTCATTGAAAAAAAGGGTGCTGCCATAAACTATTAGCATTGTTTCTGCAATGTCCGAAAAATACTGTCACCTGTGTAATGTGAAAATTTGTAAAAAAATTAAAATACTTCTAATTTGAAATCTGCTCTTCAATTTGTAGTATTGGAACAGTTTTTAAATGTTATTGCCATTACACTAAAACAGTACAGACTGCCTGTGAAAAAATAAAGTGTCTCAAAAATAGTGTCGGCCCCCTGAATGTACACTATTTACATTATACGGACTATTGTCCTCATCTTTGTTGCCATATTTATTACAACGTTTCGGCCGTTCTACGCTCCGGGTTTCTTCAGGTGGTCCTCAAGGACACATGGCACAGTAGATAAAGGCATTGGTTAGATCCAGTAACAGGATCCAAGGTTGTGAATTAAGGCAGTGGAAAACTTGGAGAGGGGAAGTGTGTTGTAAATAATTTTGCCGGATTTTTATTTAAATTTTTATAATACTGTGTTTTAATTTCAATCTTTACCATTTTACCGCATTTTACGATCACCATTAACGGGATAATTTGCTAGTAATGATGATAGAGGTATATAATCTATGTAATAATAAAACTGTAATCTTGTATGTATTTATGCGTGTTCCCGATCTCCACCTTAAACGATACATAATACCCAACCAAATTAGAGGAATATTGTACCGTGAACCACTGCTGAGTGCAGTGCTAAATTTCAATACACTTAGACTTAGGCTAGAGCTGATTTTACTGCATTTTTAATAGGAAATTGAGTATTTGTTTGCGATACACATTCTTATATTAATCCATGTATATGAAAAAGACTTGTATATTATATTCCAGCTATTACGTTTGTGAAAAATAACAAATATTAATAATACATTATAACATTAATATTAAATAAATTTAAATATATATAACACAACATATATTAATGTAATTCACTATATTAAATTTGAACTTTTTTTAAACTCAGACGTTTGGCAACTACTTGATTGGTGAAGATACTATGTGGGTGTGTCATTGTAAAACGTAATTTGTATGGATGGAAAATTGTGTTATATGATTTATTGATAAATAATTAAATAGATACATGCTGGTTTACCGTCGTTAGGTATTTTGAATTAAATGTGAAGAAGACACAAGTATGTATAATAAAAAATATAATTATTTTCAAAAACATTACCAATAATAGTCACCAAATATTAAATGTAATGGTTCACTTCCTTTTGCCCAATTTAATTTTTAATTTTCAATCAATATTTTTATTTCAGGTTGATAAAAATTTTGAAAGTGGATGTAATTGATTTAATAAAGGATTTTCTTAAAGGATATATAGTTTAATTAAGATTTGTTGATTATTTTGAAAAAGAGACAATTTAAATATTATTGTAGGGGGTTCACTTACTTTTTGCACAGCTTTATTATATATATATATATATATATATATATATATATATATATATATATATATATATATATAGGTGTATATTTAGGCATCAATCCTTCCTTTATCCATGTTTTATTAAAACGACAGACAAGGTACTACGGTAAAGCTTTTTATTTAATTTTTCTTGTGTTCTAACAAGAGCTTTCTTTTCTGGACGAAGAGTGTGTAAGAACTGTTCAAATGTTTTATATTTCCGAGCGCTTTCGGCTATACCTTTAGCCATTATCAAGGATGATTCGGTTTTCAGTTTAATTGAGTTTCTGCGTTCTGTATATATATATATATATATATATATAGATAGATAGATAGATATAATAAGCAAATCGCCCCAAGCAAGGTGGGAGAGCCACTAGCACGGAAGGGAGAGTAAGAGTAAAGAGGAGTGTTTAGGAAAAGGATAAAGAGAAGGACAGGTATCAAGGTCAAGGTATCAGAACATGCCGATTGACATTACATTTGAATTTTTGAAGATTATAGCAATCAGGGAAGCAAGTGATAGGAAGGGAGTTCCACTGACAGGAGGTGCGAGATAAGAAGCCGTTGAAGTAGAAGTGATAGCTACATTTAGTCGTTTTGACAGTGAAAGGATGGGACTGAATGCCAACCTAGCAGCACGCTTAAATTGATGCAGTTTGGGAACCAGTGACAGTAGCTCGTCGGAGCAGTTGCCATGAAAGTACTTGTAGAAAAGACAGAGGGATACCCCAGCACGTCTGTGAGATAGCTACTGCAGACGAGATGCCAGATAAGGACCATCCACGTTGCATATCCGACTCTTTCGAAAAAATAATTTAAATATTGTTGTAGAGGTTCACTTGCTTTTACACAGCACTATATATATATATATATATATATATATATATATATATATATATATATATATATATATATATATTCAACAAATCGCCTCAAGCAAGGCGGAAGGCCACTAACACACAAGGGATTACAGAGAGTGAGAGTAAGAGTAAAGAGGAGTGTTTGGGACCTTCACCTTTGAAAATTATATGGTAAATATTAAAATCGGTATAAATTGTCACTCTCGAGCTACTATTAGTTGAATGGAAAGGCCTTTAATCTGATATCAGTTTGCAATTCTATTCTAAAAAAGCAGTAAGCTTTTTCTTGTGTTTGATCTAAGTAATCTTGGATAATGTGAATAATAATAATAATTACAATAATTTGTATTGCAACTATAAATTAAAATTAAAGTATGTATAATCTCTATCTATAAAAGGCAGGATGTGTGTGTGTGTGTGTGTGTGTGTGTGTGTGTGTGTGTGTGTGTGTGTGTGTAATGAATGCACCGCTGCAGTTTTCGACGGATTGGCACCAAAATTTACATGCACATGCTCCAAGTTAGTGCAAAGGCCAAGACCAACTTTGCATTTCCCAACTTCCATCGATAGTGGAAATAATCTATTTTTTCATGCTTCTACGGCAGTTTTCATGTAGTTTGCGGCCATTTTGTACTGGCCAGAGTGAGAGCCTATAGCTGGCTGACACGAATAGGCAGGAAGATTCTATTGGCCAGCGTGAGAGCCAACAGCTGACTGACACGAATGTTAACTAGCATGCTAGCATGCAAAAAAATCGATAGCTGCATTCGTCACAAATGGGAAAAATTTAAATCTGCATGGCACTTTACTCCAATTGGCTCATTCGCTTGCTTAAACTCAACGTTGATTCTGATTCCGCAGAACTGGGTTGGGTGTGAAAAACTATTTGTTGTTAACATTCTTTTTTCATTCGGTGTTTCAAAAGCTGATCGTTTTGTGTTCATTTTGTTTAGTTCTTTTTTAGTAACAGATTTAATGTTTAGTATAGAGCTTAGAAAAAATTTGCAGTGTGAGATAGGCAAGAAGTAAGGCAAATAGCAACATCAGCACGACAAAGGGAACTCCTTTAAAGGCAAGGAAGGGCAAAAATATTTTAAATCAAGTGATAGCGATTGCTGTATGAGTCGTACGATTTTTGAATCAAACACTGGCAACACCGGGCTATGCTGCTAGTTGATAATAAAATTAATAATATGATTACCTCATCATTTTGTATCATGAAATGCTTTTAAAAGAAACCAAACTAGTTTATGGATAGTCTAGTATACATTTAAAACAGTAAGTTATTTTACGTAAATCTATCGCTCTTAATAAGTTAGGTGTGAGATTTACATGGTAGCAGCTAGCATGTAAGCCAGTCAAACCTGTCGCATATAACTGTAAGGGAAGTCAGATGCCATCAAGTAAATCAGATATACTTATAAAGAATCCAAGGTGATGGATTGTTTTTTGTTTTTTTATTGTGAATTTTTTGTTACACTTTTTTTTTAGGGCAAACAAAAAAGAAATTAATAGAAAACGAAGCGTTTTGTAGCAAAGAAAAATGTTTTATTTTAAATAGCTGATAATTTTAATAAAATAAGTATTATTTATTTTATTTACCATATCCAAAATTCCGACAAAGTTACTCAGCATGACGACAGGCACCTCAAGACGACCTGTGGTATAAGGATCGTAACTTTGCGGTTACAGCAACTAAGATGAGCATGCAGTTCAGAATAAAAAGGCATATAATAATGATAATTCCTCTTCTAAAAAAATTCCTACACCCTTGTGCGAATTAATTGAAACAAAAGGAATAATTCCGTTATTATTTACTTTTTTCGTATTTTTCCAATGAAACATGACCCACTTCACATGTTAATACCTTTGTATGTCCATTCCACGAAATCGTTCCTCGCAGATTGACCACAGATTCTGGATTGGATTTAAACCAAGAGAGTTTCCGATCCAGTCTATAGTACTTTGATTTGCTTACTGGTAAAGCTTACCATTATGTTCGTGCAGCGTTTCAATTTTAGTACGCTTCCTTGGAGTAACGTTCATTGCAGACAATGGCCGCAGAACAACTTATCGACAGTCGAGACAATAGTGTCTGAGCGAGATAAAAATCTGATGCAATCATGGATGACACAATATTTTTCAAGGCCAAACAAATTTCATCATACACCCCGAAAATAGATTCATATTCCAGCACACTACTGCAAATGGCCTAATCTGAAGACAAAATATCGATTACACCCTGTCACTTCAGTGGGTCTAAAACTGACTGATAAAGCGGCTGTTTCATTTTATTTGTACAAGGTTGTACATAAATTATTTATTTTCTGTATATCCTTTTCTATTCCTACAAGACAAAATAATAACATTTTTCTTGCCTGAGCAAAGCGTTCTTTATGAATTTTCCCTGACTTTCTTCTCTGTGTCTTTCCTTTAGCCGTTTTTAGGATTTAACTGATAATTATCAACATAAGGAGGAGGAACGGAGAAAAAACACAGATTATTTCAGAGAAATAAATAAGATTTGAATAAATTAGTTTATTAACATATGAAAATTCTTGTTGAGTAAGAGTGTTATTATCAGTATTGATATTTTTAGTTTTTTTTTTAAAATGCATCTTCTATATGTCGTGACATGGATGTTCATGGCTATCCTCAATTTCCTGTCCTTTGTAGCGCTTAATATTTTTTTCTTTTTCTTATCTCTCCTAAACCTTGTTCCGTCATCCAATTACTCAAGCTCACTAGGTAGGTTATGCATTGTTTTCCTCTGCCCCTCTTTGCCTTTAATATAGCCTGTGGGTATCAAATTTTCCAAACCCTCTTTCCTCATTACGTCCCCTAGAAATTTCAACTTGTTCTTCCTGATGTTAAGTACAATGTTCATTTTTGTCTCCATTTTCTCTAAAGCTTCGTCCTTGCTTGCTTGTTCAGTCCACGGTATTCTCAGCATAGAACCTCATTTCTATTGCTTCAAGTCTCTTCTTCATGCGTGAGAAGATTGTTCACCGTCCACTGTCATATAGGAGGACTGATGTTACATAACATTTCAGTACATTTTTCTTTATTTTTAACGAATTTTTTCTGTTTCTTAATACTTCGCTTAGCATTTGGAAGACATCTTTGGCTATCCCAATGTGCATTCATATTTCAGTGTCGCACTTTCTGTTCTTTGGTAAAATACTTTCCAGATATTTAAATTGTTGTATTTGTTTGCATTCCTTCTTCTTGCAATTGATCTTTAGTCCTTCCCTCCGTCCTTCTTTCACTGCCTTCTGTAGAAGTTATTGTAGTTTCCTTTCTGTGTTTGCTATCAACACTGTGTCATCTATTTATCTTATGTTGTCAAGATGATGGTCGTCAATAATGAATCCAGTTAGGGCTAAATCTCTCAAAATCGTTGAATAAGTTCGCTGAGAAAACATATCCTTGCTTTTAAATAATAATAATAATAATAATTGCTATGAACACCACCCAAACCCGGTTACAGAGATAGGACCTGTAACAATTTTATGGGACTACACAATACACACAGACAGCACAATCAAAGCTAACCGCCCAGACATTGTATTTAGAGACCGCAAAAAAAAAAAAATTCCCTCCTTATTGATATGGCAGCCCCTACAAACTGCAATGTATCTTTGAAGATCTTCAAAAAGCTATCAAAATACAAGGACCTTGAAATCGAAATCTCAAAAACCTGGCACATGGGAACATCAACAATCCCTGTTGTAGTTGGAGCCCTCGGATTGATTGGAAAAGATTCCAGTAGACTAATTGAAGGGATTCCTGATAGCCTATACCTTAAAGAAATACAAAGATTGTTCTCACGAGTACAGCCCACACTTTACGAAGGGCTTTATCTATGTAAAATATGTGTGTGTGTTTTTAATTGCACAGTGAAATATGTTATAATGCCATTTCTTGCTAATAATTTTATCTCTTTTGATTGCGCAAAATGGTCTTTCCCACAACTGGATTTTTTACGGTATCTTTCTTTTATTAAAATACCTTATTATGATTGATTGGTTTGTTCTTAATTACTTTATAAACTTTTACGTTTTATTTAAAGCTGAAGCATTTATTGGGGGATGGGTGGGGATCATCCTAAACCGCTAGCCATTGTTCCACCCTAGTAAAATGCATGAGCTGCATAAAATAAAAAAAATCTTTAATTTTGGCAGTTTGGGGGACGAAAGCATAAATAAATGTGCATGAGTTTTCTACCGAATCCGGGAGACTGTTGTTGTTGTTGTTATTATTATTATTATTATTATTATTATTCATAGTAGTAGTAGTAGTAGCAGCATCAACAGTATTATTATTATTATTATTATTATTATTATTATTATTATAATATTAATATTATTTTATCAACAGAAATTAAAGATAATTTTTTATAAAGGATATCTGATACTTACAGGGCAGATTTTTGTAAAAATACACATTTCTAAAATAATTTCATTTATTTCTGAATAACTCCTGAAAGATAAATTAAAATCCTATAATTATTTCATTTTTGCTAGAATTTCCAAATCAATGCGTTTTTTTCAGCGCAAACAAAGGTACAAACATTTCCTATATTAATCTTTGAACACCTCCCCGTCCCCAACACTCAAAACAAAATTTCGGGCGTTATAAAAAGAATAAAAACATATAATTTAATAAAAAAAAAATTCCTTTGGTCTTTGCTCTTAATTAATAACATGAAATTTTGACGATAAAATTTTGCTTTTATTAAGTTTGGGGCATTTTTCCTCACAGTATGTTATTTTTTTTACTGAATCAGTGGTGGTACCTAAAAAAGTAATAATTCATTTAATATATCTTAATAAAATAAAAGGACAGATAGATAGATAGATAGATAGATAGATAGATAGATAGATAGATAAAATTAGAATGCTTAGATAGATAAAATCAGAATTAAATACATGCGAACAAAGATAGATAGATAGATAGATAGATAGATAGATAGATAGATAGATAAAATTAGAATGCTTAGATAGATAAAATCAGAATTAAATACATGTGAACAAGGATAGATAGATAGATAGATAGATAGATAGATAGAATGCTTAGATAGATAAAATCAGAATTAAATACATGCGAACAAGGATAGATAGATAGATAGATAGATAGATAGATAGATAGATAGATAGATAGATAGATAGATAGATAAAATTAGAATGCTTAGATAGATAAAATCAGAATTAAATACATGCGAACAAGGATAGATAGATAGATAGATAGATAGATAGATAGATAGATAGATAGATAGATAGATAGATAGATATGAAGATTTAGATAGATAGATAGATAGATAGATAGATAGATAGATAGATAACGAACAGATTTCAGATAGATAGATATAAAGATAGATATGCATGCATGCACTCGGGCGTGTTTAATAGTCCCGCCTGCATACGCATATCTATCTGCACGAAGTTTTATAATTTTCTTTTTTCTTTATTTTTGTTCGTTCTCTTTTATTGATATTATCGTTTCTTGTCGCTGTTCAGTTTCTGAAATTATGGTGCTATCCAACTTTTTACAAATCTGTCCAATGTAGCTTCTTTTATTTCTCCACTTAAAATTTCTTCGCTTGTCGCGTAAACATTACATTTCATTAACACTTTTAATCCGATGCAAGATATGCGCATGTATACGTCTGTGCGCATGCGCGTTTCTGTCTGTGGTTCTGTGTGTGTGTGTGTGCGTGTGTGTGTGCGCGCCTCTGAACAACACCGAGAAGAAGAAGAATCTCTTGTAAAATGGAGAACGTGACCTTAAAACACACACAAAGAAAGAAGGGGAGGAAAACAAGGAGAAGGATGAGGAAAAGAGTTTTGCAAATAGAAGATGCACCGAGAGACACCGACAGTAGAGCCGTGGTGCGCTGTGTACCTGCTGAACTTAATGGACTTACATCAACGACTCGATGTCGCTAGAAGGGGGAAATGCAAAAAAAAAAAAAAAAAGAAAAAAGAAAAAGAAAGAAAGAAAAAAGACCGGAGTGGGGAGAGAGTCGGTGGGCGGAGATTGTATGGATTGGTTGTGGGGGGGGAGTGGCATAGAGGAAAGAAAAGATACAAATAATGAGTTCAGAAGAGAAAACGGTAAAAGGAGGAGGAGAAAGAAGAAAGTGGAGAAAGAAGGAGGAAGAGGTATGAAAGGCCGTCAAAGAAAGAGAAATGCAAAGGAACAACGAAGTGGGTAGGCATGAAAAAGAGAGGGAAATTAACAGAGAGAAAGGAGGTCAAAGGAGTGTAAAAATAGAGAGAAAGGCAAGGAACAAGGGAGCGAATAGGGGTGATAAAAGAGAGGGAAATTAACAGAAAGGGAAAATATGAAAAGAAGAATAAGGGAGCTAGATAGAGAGGGTGTGTATATCAGAAATGTAATTATAAAGCAAGGCATTTGTGGACGCTCTGTCAGTAGAAATGTTGACTCTCTTCCGATCTTTAAAGTCGAATAGAAACTGAAAGTCGTACAAAGAAACAAAATTGGACAAAAAATAAAGCACCTAAAAAGCTAAAGAAAACGAACAAAAGAAAAAAATATGAGGATAAGGAAGCAAAAAAAAAAAGTAAAACAAATAAATATCTACAGAGGAGAACAGAGTGTATGCCCAAAAGGCGGAGATCTCAGACGACAGAATTGGCCACAATCATGGCGATCAATGACTAGCAAGTCGACCTGTTACAACAAAAAAGCCTCACTTCCTATGCCATGATTATTAAGAATGTACACGACTTTCTTTATTTCTTTAGTTGTTCCGAGTCTTTTCCACTCCCGGAAGTTCTGTCTAATTTTCATTGAATAAATAAATGTATTTTTAAAGTTTTCTTTGCATCAATATTTTTCTTTTCTTTTTTTTTTTTCTCTTTTTTTGTCTATTTTTTTTTTTATATCTCCGCTCATACTCCTATCATTATTCTACAGCTATATCCCGAAAAATGATTCTAAGAACGAAACACACAAAAACTTTTAATGAGAAAAAATTTGTAAAGAACACTTTGTTTGGTCATAATTTCGGTTTGTGGAAGGAGAAAAGTATTTTACCTCGGTATTTGTTAGATAAGGAATTATCAGTTACTAGCAGCCATACTCAGCTGGTCGACCAGAAAAAGCGTTCAATTAGAATGGAGCAAAAACAGCATCATGTTTAGATGTGACAGAGTCTATCTTCTTCAATTACTTTAAAGTACTTTCATTTAAAAACATTTTGAATTAATGCAGTTACTGATATAACAGAAGTAGTCAGTATTTATTCCACCGAAGTTAGCCGAGGACATGAAGGGGTAAAACAGACAACAAGAAGACCCACTTCAGATCACAATTATTTTGGAGTTTTTGAAATTCATTTTGTCATGTGCTACTAGGGATGTAAAAGATGATACATTCATAGAGCAATTGTTAAGTTTGTTGAAAATTCGTTGAAAGATTTACGCGGGTTTTCACTATATGGATGGACTCAATTATCAAGTTAAATGATTTTTAAACAATCAACTTATTGTTGGCTATTCTTGAGTGAAGTTTTTTATTAGATTGCTTGGAAATTGAGGAAGTTTTTAGTTTAACATTTTCGTTGAAATCGATTTGTGATTAAATCAATTTTTCATTTTTCGCGGTTTTTCGCTAAACGCAGTGTCGTAAAAACAATAAAACGAGGTATCGTTGATCTCGTTATGATGAAAGCAATCTACATACCGAGTTTGAACGAAATCGGAGGAAAAAAATTGAATTCATCGATTTTTATCGGCTTTATTGATTATTGATTTTTTAAAAGTTATTGATTTTTTACGATAAGAACCTATCTATTACATTGTACAATCTATATACCAAGTTTATCCAAAATCGATTCGATGGATCTCGAGTGAAAAGGCATCACACAGACAACCAGTCACAGATATCCTCTGTTTTTTATATATAGATGAAACAAATACAAGACCTAGACTATAGGTTCTAAAGGATTGAAGCGTTGGTTAAGACATCTGGTTCCCTGTCAATTTTGAGTTCAAGAGTGTGCTGAACAACAGTAAGACCGGAATCCCTCCTCTAGTCAATCAATTCGAATTCCTGATATATACAGGTTGAATGCTTTGCTCGAATATTCTCTTCCAACTCAACATTCGCTCACTTCATGTCCTCAAGGACACATAGCACAGTGGATAAAGGCATTAGTTAGATCCAGTGACAGGACCCAAAGAGTGTGAGTTCAATACCTGACCCAAAGAGTGTGATTTTAATATCTGGTTACCTGGAGAACTTGTAGAGGGAATTAAGCAGGAGATAACTGACATCCATTAGACATGGCACGTGGAACTAGAACAGTCTACTCCAGTGAGCGAAATAAAGGTTTCAGTTCGACATTCCAACCACCTGAAGAAGAACGGGCCTTACAACGGCTGAAACGTTGTAATAAATATGGTGACAAAGATGAGGACAATAGTCCGAATAATGTAAATAATGTACATAATACCTCATCTAAGAAATATAGACAGATACTGACAGGCCGAAACGTTGTAATAAATATGGCGACAAAGACGAGGACAATAGTCCGAATAATGTAAATAGTTTACATAATACCTCATCTAAGAAATATAGACAGATACTGATTCGCTGCTTCCTGATTTGCAACTTGTTGGCAGTCTTCCTCTGTCGTTTCTGTATTTAAGAATTCTGGAGAACTTTCTGACCTTTTTAACTATCGCCCTATTTGTGTCATACTGGCTTTCGGCAAAATATTCGAGGCTTTAATCAATGCTGAAGTGGTTAAGCATCTTACCTCCCACGACCTACTCTCTTATAAGCTGCTGGCTTCCGTTTTGCCAAGTCTACTGTTGATGTGCTAACAGTCATCACTGAATTTGTATATCAAGCTCTTGATAACAACGGCAAATCTCGAGCTGACACTCTAGATATGTCGAAGGCGTTTGACAAGATTTGGCACGCTACTCTTCTACGTAGGGTTACCGTATCACTGGACGATTGTTTGATTTAATCCAATCGTTCCTATCAAATCGTGAAATGAGGTCGCTTCCAGATCCTTTCTGACATTATTCTGGGTCCTACGTTGTTTCTGATCTTCATCAAAGATCTTCCTGTCATCATCAGTTTATTGAAAAAAATGTTGTTCTTAAAACAATAGTGTTCATAATATATTATATTCATAAAAGCAATTAAAAGATTTTTCTAATTAAATAATATCTTAGTTTTATTGCATTTTTTTATTTCACTATTCAGAGCGGATTTTACGGTAACTGAGAGCAAAAACAAATTGATGATTTAAATTCTCTAAAGAGTTCTAGTTAGAACTCATATAAACATTAAACCGAAAAATGAATTTCGCCAAATTTCATAAAACTAGATAAGTGGATGTTAGATATAGAAATATTTTTACTAAGATTTTCTAAAAAAAGAAACGTTTCTAAAATAATTTCATTCATTTGTTAATTTTGAATAAATCCTGAAAGTTTCATTAAAATCAGATAATTATTTGATTTTTGCAACAATTTCTAAATCAATGTTTTTCACTGCAAAAAGTCGCTAAAATTTCCAAACGCTGAAGTAAGAAAAAAAAATAAGAAAAACTTTGAAGATTCTACAAAAGCTTTAAAATATAATTTAATTATAAAAAATCTTTTGTCTCGAATACTGAGCTTTTAAAAAATGTCCCTCGTTATGCGACGCAGACTTTACAGCTGAGAAAAAGGATGTCGGTTTTAAGTATTCATATTTTTAGTTTTAATCTCTCTAATTAACTTCTCAAATAAAGCAACGTTTTTCTAGGCGCTTGAAAAATTTACAATGTGAATTTCAGTCGTCCGTGGAATTTTTCACACATTGAGCTGTGAAAAATTAGATGAAAAGGAACTGTTTTATTAGCAGTGTGACCTGATATTGTTTGTCTGGTTTTTTTTTGCATGGTTTGGCGCTTATGGATAAAGCATTTGCTGTCTAAATTCTTATTCATAAAAAGAGTTTGGTGTTGATCCGAAAGTGACAAAGCTGAAAGGAAAATAGTTTCATTAGTGTTAACGGAATACCGTAAATTGTAAATTGTTCAAAGGAGGCGAGATAAAGTTAATAAGAAATACTTGATCAAGCGAATATATAATAAATTTTTCCAATCCTTTAATTTCGGAGAAATTCATATATATATATATATATATATATATATATATATATATATATATATATATATGTGTGTGTGTGTGTGTGTGTGTGTGTGTGTGTGTGTTTGTGTGTGTGTGTGTGTGTGTTTTTAACAATAAAAATATTAAAAGAATAAAATTTTTAGACACACTGGCTTGTATATTAATATGTTTTTTTTTTGTTTTATAATTTCAGTTAGGTTCCTCGACTAGTTTCGGCCAGCAAGTCTATCATCAGAATGAAAAAAATACCTGCTTGTTAGTAGCAGTGAACTGAAGGAGTGAATGACTGTTTCTGAAGGATGTGAACATTATCTGTAGTTTTCATTTGTTTTTTATCGTTAATTTTGGTCAGTCCATATGTTGGTCAAACGGCCTCTTTGAAGTTGTTTTTAAGACAGAGGATAGGAGATTCCTGACTAAGAATTCCCTCCTTGATTATTTTGACAGTTTTATTGGATGCTGGGAATGGAATGTGTGTGTTTTAAGTGTATGTTATCTTTTAGTTTTTGGGGAGTGTGTGTGTATGTGTATATATTACTATGAGGGTGTGTGTAAGTGTGAGACCTTAACACCTCTGCAAGCATTTCCGTCTTGTGTGGATGTTAAATGTGTGTAGGCCTATATATATATATATATATATATATATATATATATATATATATATATGTGTGTGTGTGTGTGTGTGTGTGTGTGTGTGTGTGTGTGTGTGTGTCAGGAGAGATTCAAATGAGTTCTACCGGGGACTAGTCCTGGGTATGACAATAAACTATTTGCGGCAGTAAGTCCACTGATAGGGAGATTGAAGGTTTTTGAGGAGCATGGAACCACCTCTTAATTGCTGTTGTTCTCAGGTTCACCTTGACCCACGGTGGTAGCACCTCTTAGGGTCCCAGATATGGGAAAATAGGGAATATCCCAAACAAAAACAAAGCCCAATGAAAGTATAAAAATACATTTTATAGTAAAAATACTAACAATACATTTTTTTATATAAAAAATACCAATATCTATTCATAGAGAAATTACCAACAATACCTATTTATAGCAAAATTAGCAATATTACCTATTTATAGTCAAATTACCACCAATACCTATTTATAGTAAAATTACCAACAATACATTTTATCTGTAGTTGAAGCCATCAAATTACGTTCAAATATTTAGATTTCGGCATATAATAACCCATAGAAGTGTTGATATGCCGCTAAACAAATTCAGCCAAACGTAATCTACTAGGGACGGGTCATCACGTGGACTGCCGTCCTAGGAAGGAGGCCACTTATTTGACTTTTCTGAAAGAGGCTAGATTACCAACTGACAAAGAAATTACACACCTCTCCTGAATGTCTGAATGAAATAGTACAGCTCGAATAACTGTTCTCTTCTTCAATAAACAAATCAGTAACACATATGTTCAGGTAGTGTAACCTGAACCAATGGGCAAATTGACACCCTGACCCAGTCTAACACCGTCTCGAGGCTGTCTTTCCTCATAATGTATCCCAGAATATTCAGCTATCCTCATTTGCTTGTAAATATTAGTTTGCATGTAGTCCCTTAAAATTTCTCCTTTGTCCACTTGTTCTGTCAATTTGTTCTCAGCGTTCTTCAGACGAATGGCATCTTTGTCTTTTCAAATGTCTTCTTCATGTGGAAGTAACAGTACCAACTGTTAGGCGATTAAAACAGCAAAACAATAATCGAAAAATACGGCTACGCCCTGATATTACTGTTCTGATGACAGTTTAAGTACGATCTGTGCATTTGTTGAAATCAATAAAATCACCCTGAAAGTGAAAAATCGCAGAGATTAACGGCATAAGTTTATACACAAAATAGATAGGGGTGTAAGACAAGGATACATCTTCTCTCCAGGTCTGTTTAACTGTCTCCAGCAAGGGTATCCTAAGGGAGGTGGAAACCATACCAGCACTTATTATCTGTGTGCGTAATCTTTTATTATTATTATTATTATTATTATTATTATTATTATTATTATTATTTCCTTTGATTTCTGGCGTTTACACATTTCTTTCCGGGTCCCGCCCAGGGACCTAAGGTTAGAAATGGCATCATGACACTGTCCACTGAAAAAAATTACATAGATAAAGCCCTTCGTAAAGTGTGGGTTGTACTTGTCAGAACAATGTTTTGTATCTCCTTGAGGCATGAACTTCCAGGAATCCCTTCAATTAGTCTACTGCAATCTTTTCCACCCAGTCATAGGGCTCCAACTACAACGGGGATTGTTGATGTTCTCATATGCCACATTTTCGAGATTTCTATTTTAATGTTCTTGTATTTTGACAGCTTTTTGAATATCTTCAAAGATACATTGCAGTCAGCAGGGACTGCCATATCAATAAGGAGGTACTTTTTTTGTTTGTGGTCTTTAATAACAATATCTGGGCGGTTGGCTTTGATTGTTCTGTCAGTGTGTATTGTGTAGTCACATAGAATTGTAACAGGTCCTATCTCCGTAACCGAGTCTGGTTGGTGTTTTTCTTTCAGTTTCCTTCCCGTAGAAGTTGCAGATTTTCCAGTGCAGATATTGGCCCACTCTGTCATGCTGGGTTTTATATTCAGTGGGTGCCAATATCGTGCAACCTGATACAAGAGGATCAATCGTTTCTGGATATTTATCACAGAATCTGCATTGACACAATATTTCAGTATATGTGCCTGATAATTCCTAGTTAGCAAGCATTGGTCCTGTGCAGCAAGGATAAAACCTTCAGTTTCAGCTTTCAACCCTGCACTACGTAACCACTGATGGGTTCGGGTTTTGTCTACCCCAGCTTATTTGGTACGGGCAGAGTATTAGCCATGAGGCGGTTTATCTTACCATCGCTTCTGTATCTGGTCGGTTGCATTCGTCTTTGCTGTCTTTTTGCAGTTTCAGCCGGTGTATTGTGCTGTGCTTGCATCTCTACGCCCATTTGAAACTCCATTTTGAATTTGTTGGCTGCTTTTATTACGGAGTAAAGACGCTTACTACTTTCATGTTCCTTGACGCATATCATCATCCAGTCTTCTGTAGTTTCCAAGTATCTTTGGAGGCCAATTGTTGTAGTTTTGTAGGAAAGTTCTAGTTGAACTAATCCTCTGCCTCCTTCGAATCTGGGTACATACAGACGATCAACATCAGCATTGGGATGATGTATGCGGTAGAAAGTGAGAAGCTTTCTCGTTTTAACGTCCATTCGCTTAATTTCAGCTATGGTCCAGTTAAGGACATTAAAGCTGTATTGCACCACGGGTACAGCCAATGTGTTTATGGCTGATATTCTGTTTTTTGAGTTTAGCTCAGAATTTAGTACCAGACGTACACGCCTGTAGTACTCTTTTCTTATCCTTTCCTTCATTTGGGAGTGTTGTATTGCCATCTCCTTCGCTAATTCCTAGGTACTTATAATATTATTATTATTGTCATTATAATTATTTTATTTTCTTTGATTTCTGGCGTTTACACATTTCTTTCCGGGTCCCGCCCAGGGACCTAAAGGTTAGAAATGGCGTCATGACACTTTCCACTGACAAAAAAAAAAAAAAAAAAAAAAAGATAAATAAAGCCCTTCGTAAGGTGTGGGCTGTACTTGTCAGAACAATTTTCTGTATCTCCTTGAGGCATGGACTTCCAGGAATCTTTTCAATTAGTCTACTGGAATCTTTTTCCAACCAGGCCTAGGGCTCCAACTACAAAATAGGATTGTTGATGTTCCATATGCCACATTTTCGAGATTTCTATTTCAAGGTCCTTGTACTTTGACAACTTTTTTTGAATATCTTCAAAGATACATTGCAGTCCTTGGGACTGCCATATCAATAAGGAGGCACCGTTTTTGTTTGTGGTCTTTAATAACAATATCTGGGCGGTTGGCCTTGATTGTTCTGTCAGTGTGTATTTGTAGTCCCATAGAATTGTAACAGGTCCTATCTCCGTAACCGGGTCTGGGTGGTGTTCATACCAGTTTCTTTCAGTTTTCTTCCCGTAGAAGTTGCAGATTTTCCAGTGAAGATATTGGCCCACTCTGTCATGTCGGGTTTTATATTCAGTGGTGCCAACACCGTACAACCTGCTACAAGATGATCAATCGTTTCTGGATATTTATCACAGAATCTGCATTTTGGGCTGACACAATATTTTAGTATATGTGCTTGATAATTCCTAGTTAAAACATTGGTCCTGTGCAGCAAGGATAAAACCTTCAGTTTCCGCTTTCAACCCTGCACTACGTAGCCACTGATGGGTACGGGTTTTGTCTACGTCAGCTTGTTTGGTACGGGCAGAGTATTTGAAGCGGTTTATCTTGCCATCGCTTCTGTAACTGATCTGTTGCATTCGTCTTAGCTATCTTTTTAGGTATTTTGCAGTTTCAGCCGGTGTATTGTGCTGTAGTTGCATCTCTACGCCCATTTGGAACTCCATTTTGAATTTGTTGGCTTCCTTCATTACGGAGTAGAGACGCTTACTACTTTCATGTTTCTTGACGCATACCGTCATCCAGTCTTCAGTAGTTTCCAAATATCTTTGGAGGCCAATTGTTGTAGTTTTCCAGTCGCTTAATTTCAGCTATGGTCCAGTTAAGGACATTAAAGTTGTATTGCACCACAGGGACAGCCAATGTGTTTATGGCTGATATCCTGTTTTTTGAGTTCAGCTCAGTATTTAGTATTATTATTATTATTCACCCTGTATCAGATTGCCGTCTTCGGATTCCACTTGAATTCATTACATTACTTAAGAAAAGGCCAAGATGTAAACTACGAATTGCAAATGTCAAAATCAATCAAGTAGAGAAGTTTAAATATCGGGGAAGTGATTTAACAGAGGATGGAAAATTGCACACCGAAATCCGAAAACACATCGATTAGTGAAAGATGCCTTCTAAAACCTTAAGAAGGTACTAAGACACAGGAAAATTTTGCCAGAAACAAAGAAAAGAATTTTGAATTACTATGGGATATTGTTATATAAGAATAAAGTGTCGCTGCAGACACTTGAGTTTGAACATAGATCGCCAGTGAGAAAACACAGGCGATCCCATTATTGAATTAAATGGATTACGCGACTATACAGGAAACGCGTAAGTAGAAAGTAGCTTGGCATCTAATTGATTGCATTTCTATTCTATCCTCTATTACTATACGGACCGCTATTCTCTATTCTATTCACTATACTATTTCTCTATTCGGATTACTATACGGATTACTATTCGAGTGAGTATTATCGAGCAAGTACTATTAGTGCGAGCGTTATTCGAAAGCGTCTCACACCAGCATTGTTCAACGACGTTACTGTATGGGCTTGTTAGGGCCAGAAATAAAGACACAACAGAGGAACTGAGCAAAACAAATATATTTACAGAAACAGTAATACAAACATATACAAACGAGAGTGTTACAGCAAGGATTTTTCGTCCGACTGTCAGAGCTGACTGCTGGGAACTTTCCTCTCCAAAAAGACAGTACCTGCTCCTATATATAGCTGGGAGAGTCCATGCGTGCGTGGGTAAATTACCGTAACAATTACTATAGTTATATCTGCGATTACAAAGTCTCTACTACAACGAGCAAGACGAAATGGACAGTGAGAGTTCGTTGGAATTACAAAAGAAATCAATCCTGTTGTATGGCAGTGAACGCTGGACAATCCCATCACAAATGAAGAAGAAATGGGAGGCAGCAGAAATGTGGTTCTACAGAAGGATATTGAGAATTCCATGAACGGAGCGAATACACCACGAGGAAGAAAATCGTAACAAAAAGAACAGTTATACTCAGAATCAGAAAGAGACTGTTGAAATTTCTTGAACACCCAATGAGGAAGGAGAGCATGGAGAATTTGAAACTCACGGGGCATATGAAGGGCAAGAGGGCTAGAGAAGGCAGCCGTCTACCAACCTGACGAGCTTTTGTGAATGGATGTGAGAGGAATGGCAAAGGGACAAACGCTGCTAAGGACTACAAGGGATAGGAAGTTGTGGAGAGCCATGACCTCTTCAGAAATGAACGCGCATAAGCATATTGAAATTAGTAAAAGAAATACACCTTTCAAGATCAGTTAGCGTTTTTTCCATATTGCCCATTCGTGCCACAGGTACTCCCTCTTACGCCCGGGCCTTATATAAACCAACGTCAATGACTACCCAGTTCAGCTTTTGTTCTTTTACCTGATAGGCCTTGTAAGTTATCAGCTAAACTTCCGGTATACGTGCGACTCAGCGAAGCGTGTAAAATTTATCTTACTCGATATGTTACTATTTTAAACAAGATGATTTTAAAACTAATAGAGTTGATTGAGGTTGTTTAGATGCATATCAACCTCTATGGATTATTGAAAGCTTTGAGCCCTGAGGTCCTGAACAATATTAACCCTTTTGCCTGAGCTCCTGAGTCAAAATTCACAAATAATTAGTATGTAATGTTTCACAATAGATATAAAAATAGTTATAAAAAATGTAACTTCCTGGTTGCTTCTCTGACGGTCCAGGTTGAGACTCAGCACGCTTCATGGTAAAAACGATCTTAATATTAGAACAAAAATAATATAAAAAAGGACGCTTAACCCATTTAAGCCATGTGTTCCTGGACAATTTTAACCTTTCTGCCTGAGCTTCTGAGTCAAAATTTGCATGTAATTAGTATGTAAATTTTCATTAATGGATGGGCATTAAGTCATTTTTTTTACCACTGTTCAACCAGCGGCTGGGGATTACGTCATTTTTCTCTACCCCCGGTAAAGCGACGGTCAAATATTACTCATTTCTATGCTTTCTGATAAAATGTATTGTTGATAATTTTATTATCAGTAGTTTTTTTTTTGGGGGGAGAGGGGGTAATTATTTATATAAAAAATATATTGCTGGTATTTTTACTATAAAAATGTATTTTTTATACTTTTATAATGTTTTATTTTTGTTTGGGGTTTTACTATTGGCTGGGGCTTTAGCAGGTCTACCGCCCTGGGTCAGGTTGGACCTGGGAAGAACAGGAATTAAGAGGTGGTTCTACGCTTATCAAGACCTCCAATCTCCTGATCAGACGCCATGCTGCCGGGTGTAGTTTATCGTCATGCCCAGGACAAATCTAATATAACTCACCACCAACCAGTGAACTTTCACAAAAATAGAAGGAAAAGAAAAATGTTTTATTATATAAGATCACATCTCGCAAGAGGGAATTTTCAAAGACTTCATATTTATTCCTCCATAAAATAAAGATGAGTTTACTGAAGATTATTTAAATTCTCGTAGTTTGTATCTTTTTTACATTAAATTTATTTAATAACCACCTCCAAAGACAAACTAGTAACGTTTGATTATCAGCGAGCAGATCCTGAATTTTTGCCTATCTTGATGGTTGGATGTTCCCTCAAAGAGGTTCCTTTCCTTAAGAGCCTATTGCTTATCCAATACCCCAAACAGATTTCATATATACGAACCATCGCTAAAAATGCTGGTAAAATGATTGTACCACTCTAGCAAGTGCCCAAACTCCACCTGTGATGCTCTTGTTTCAAAGGCTCCAGATCAGACCAAAAATGGAGAACTGCTACCATATCTAGGCTGGAGTTCACACTTGCCAGACAAAATTCAATAGCGTCTTCGCGGGCTTGTGAGCAATGAATTATTTTCCACTCAACAATCCTTTTCCCACAGACGAAAAGTCTCCATCATCTCACTAATTTATTGCTATTCCCGTTGGATGAGCTACAGTCCTCCAATTCTTCACGGCCAAGACACGCTATGCCACATACACCGGAACGATTCACCACTATTCCTTTTGGATTCCGTTAATAAGAAAGGAGTTCCATTCGGACAGATTCTTCGAAAGAATCGCTATTTTAAACAATTTATTTGTTTTGTTCCTATTGTTCAGAACTTGGTAATAATGCTAACCTGACATATCCTCACCGTTTTCTCATATCAAGGAGTAAAAAGTGAATGAGTTCTGTGCTTAGGGAATACAGTACAGATACAGAATTACAAATATACAACTTTACCAAATAAAACGACCGCATCCATTGTCGGAGTATGTAATGGCCGCTCCATTACTGTTATGCAGTAACTCTTTATTTCAGACGTTGCATACAAAGAAAGACAATATTCGGATTATTTTATAAATGGATCCAGAATGCCCAAATAATGAAGCCATGGTGTTTTACTTTGAAAAGTTCAGAGTTCATCCAAGAACCACCAGAGTTACAACACTGAACCGAAACATTCAAATAACAAGGCAAAAATATCCCACTTTTCCTTTGGAGAAGTTTAAAATCAAGGAAGATCTGCAACGAATCCGCAAACTCCCAAAGGATAGTGAAAGCTGGCAAAATATTATCGAATCAGTATACAATGTCTCTGAAGATGAGAGAACATGTTAATTCATGACCGCAAATCGAAACTGTTTTGATGATGATGATGATGATGATGCATTCATTGAAGACTTCCAAAATCAGAAACAACTAAAATGTATCTGGAAAGAAAGCAATGATATAGTCAATGTTCACATTCTACGCAGCCGTAAACAAAAGAGTAGGAAGGTAACTTTTTTGTTTGTATAGTAAGGTTCACCCTGGTAGAGGGCTACGATAAGAGGTAGTTTATATGGATAGAAGGAGAGGATAATGGTTGATCCTAGCCTTGAACAGGTAGTGATCGGGGAAACATCCTCTAGAAAGCCTGTTCCATAGGGAAGTGATTCGCGGAAAGAAGCTATTTGAGTGGAACTTACTTCTCAAAGATAGAATCCAGAGGGAATATGGATGGTTTGCAAATGGGATGGAGGGTCCTAGCCTTGAAGGTCAGACATTGTGGAACGAGGAGATGCAGTTCGTATGAACATTTTTCATAGTAGTAGTTTTTTTTTATTCTACTAATTCTTCACTCAACACAAGACCTAAGAGCCATTCAAGGTAGGGTGTTACTGATTGCGGTTGAGAGGTGGCAAGGAGAGCAGTTTATAAGAATATATAGAAAAGATAACGGAAGACTCCAGACTTGAAGAAGTTAGGATTTTAATGATCAGGGAACATTTTACTGTTACCATGGCTATTTGTTAGAGAACCAAATCACCCATGCTTTTAATCCTTGGCTGTGGTACTAGTTCCAATCTGAAGAAATGATTGCTAAGAACAACCCACTCTCCAAATTTATAGATAAATCCTACAGATGCATCCTGGGATTTCTTCCTAATCAATAAAAATGGGTCAATTCTCGGTTTCATCCGCCATTTTTTTTCTTTTTGTCTTGATGGCAGACAACTATAATCACATGACTGTATTCTTTTTGCATGTGGACAAAATTCTCAATTTCTGTACTTTTTGCCATGTTGCTGTTAATTTGCTATCGAACGGCTTTAATTGCGATAATTTTATTCCTACTGTTTTATCGACGGAGGTCATCCTTCTCCAGACAGGTTTTGAATTGAGAGTTTTCCTTCTCCATGGCAAGAGAGCCCAATCTTCACCGCTATTTAATCCATAGCTGGGTGAAGATGGATTTATGCCTTTTATCTAAGAGTATTCGTGCGAAGTAACAAAACGGAATCGAGATGGAATTGAACTCATCACGCCTAATTCACTGTCCGAACCTCCAATACTAATTTATTACATAGTAAAACCAGTAAGTCTATTAATAATACAATGAAATGCATGACTTGCTAGCACTAAGTTTTTTTCGATTACTCTCTCACAAGGAAGAGTTAAGATGAATATTATGAAACCTGATCACGTGTAAAATCTCTTTGTTTCAGATGTTTACGTGTTGATAGGAACTGGGAATTTATTCCATGAAATATATGGCAGCATAAATGAATATCAAACACATAAGCAAAAGTGATTTCTTTATACATATACACACACTCACATACACACACACGCACACACACTATAGTTCAAGAGTTTGAAGCCACCCCCAGAATTAGCAACTTGACAGAAGAATGAAAAAGAGCTTTTAGAGTCATTGAAAATGGAATCAATTATCAAATTTATACTTTGAGAAACTTTTGCAAAAAGTGCCAAAAAATTGTGCTGCAGTAATCAAGGCTAAAGGAGGATATTTTGACGGTAGCAAAATTTAATCATAAAATAATTTTTTTTCTTTTTGTCATGATATATGACAAAAGAAAAAATGCATTTTTATGATAAAATTTTGCACGTGTCAAAATATTTCTAATAAAAATCACGTCTCATTTTTTAACCATGCATAATAATTTTTCTTTTTTTAAAGCACAAAACAACTACCGGGGTATCCTCAAAATTTTGAACTGTAGTATATATATATATATATATATATATATATATATATATATATATATATATATATATATATATATATATTAGTTAATTAGGCAGCAGATAATTATTCAAATATATATAGAACCACACAACTAAATCCTCTAAAAAAAAAACAACGTAGTGTATCAATTTACATGCCTGTTCAGAGATTGTATCTCTGATAATAAAAATAAACCCACTACATACATTGGTTTTACTACAACCACACTCTCCCGTAGACTTACCTGTCACATTTCTGATCTTAGTTCTATTTAACAGAATTTCTTAGAAAAAACATAGCCATATTCATAATATTAGACAGATATTAGTCGATAACACAACAATATTCGCACATATAGTAAAAAGAACATTCAGATATTGGAGCCATCTACATTAAAACAAAGCAACCCACACTCAACAAAATTACATATTACAATACATTTAAACACATTTTTCTGTTGATAACATTTCTTTCTTACACGTGGTCATGTTTGACGTCATAGAACCGCATTATGAATTTAAGACCTGCCTTTGGTATTCCGCGACCATTATCGTCGCATAGTAAACTTCTATGTAAACATAACAGGATGTCATCATTGATGGTGAAAATCTCCGTTGTAATGTCCATATAACCACTCTGATGATGGCTCATGTGAGCCGAAAGGTTAGAACGTCTCATGATCAAATATAATAGACATTCGTTTTCTGTTATATTTAACGATATGTGTTTGAAAAAATACACACACACAGATAGATAGATAGATAGATAGATAGATAGATAGATAGAATTCAGGGGACAGCGAGCAGCTACCTGGTTCGTCCCTGAAAGTACTGCAGCCATAGCTCACCGTAACCCCTGCTACAATATCAATCACAGGGAACTGTATAGTAACACACTTACTGTATTCTGAAATGCCCGCAAACATTGTAAAAGTGTTCTCTAAAATGCAAAGTGTAGCTATGCACAAGCATCCCATGCCAACGTTGAATCCCGGAAGTTCTGGAAAATCTTCAGCCAAATTCTGAATAGAGGCAAAGCTCCACTGTCTACTATTATATATGGCTCCGAGGTCATCTTATCTTCGTCAGAAAAGGCAAAGATCTTGACAGCGATCTTTGCCTCTAACTTAACGTTAGATGCCAAAGAGCATCCTCTTTCCGGCTTCCCCTGTCTCACTGAGCACAAATATTTTATCATAACTCGGGAAGTCTCAAGTTTTATCAAAAGTCTTGATCCTAGTAAGGCTACCGCTACAGACAAAATCCCAGTGGTTGTCCTTAAGAATATTTATCCTGAGCTATCCCTGATCTGGGCGAAATGATTTAAACGCTGCTTGAATGAGAAACCATTCTCTAGTCTCCGTTTCAGTGTCATTAGCAAACTTTTTGAAGCTTGTAGTTTAAATGAGACTCTAGTACTCGGACGTCGTTCGTACAATTCAAGATACCTCTGGCCTAATCAGCTGTTCTTGCTTTCCGCACATTTCAAAACGCACCCCGTCTTTCCTTCAGCTCCTCTTTTATCAGGCCAACAACGCCGTCGACCAACCAATCAGCGTTCTTCCCTTTCATTCTCAATTACCCAGATAAATAGCCTCCTCCAGTTAGACCAAACGGCACACGACCTGCTATTGGTGGAAGCATGCCAAACTGTACAAAAACCCTGGTTACCGCACATACTGCTGGAATAGCTAGACAGGAGAGGCTGCCTCTTTGGTTATGATCCAAGTTGAGATTCCTAACCTCCCCAGTTTGTTTTGGCCCCCTTTTCATCTCGACTTTTGTGCAGCTTTTATATTCTCCATGTCCGTATATTTTTTCTCCTTTCCCACTCCCTTGATTTTGTCCAAATGGGCAGAATACAGTGGCCTCTCTTTTTTTGAGGCTTGGACGGGTCCTACTAACATCAGTTATGTTTAGTTTGATTTGTTAATATTTTAGTTTGTTATTGGGTTCATGCCCTCCCCTTTCATTTTAGTCATCCATAGATTTTTAAGTATAAATTTTAGCATCATCAGATTTTTATGGCATGGGGCGCGTTTTGTAGGACCCCCTTGAGAGAATGCGGTATTATGGTGTATGGAGGATTGATTGGTGATGGACGAGTTTTTATAGTGAATGTGAAAATTGTAATGAGTGAATGGGTCGTGAATCGGATTAGCTAGGTATAAGATAGTTAGTGACGACCAGCCTCAACCCCTCCCCTTTTTGGCCTTGTGCCGCAATTGCGTATCAAAAACACAATAAATAGCAATAGCTAGACGGGAGAGTAATGCCATTTTCACGGTACAAAATTGCCGATGCCACATGGCGCACGTTGAGGTAAGACACTTATTTCCGCTTGCCACCAAATGCAAACCACTCTGGCTCGCTTGCTCCTATGGGACTGTTCATCACAATGTTATAATCAGCAAAAAAGTTGTTTTATCCTCTTAATAGGGACAACCACTTGAGTGTCGAGCACTATATATCTCTTGGTCTACTGCTGATGTCCTAACGTCATTATTCACAGAATCAGTGGGGTACTAGACAACAAATACATCCCAAGGACGATCGCATCAAATATTTCAAAAGCCTTTGACAAGGTGTGGCATAGAGGATTATTACACAAGCACTCTAACTACGGAATTGTTGCAGAATTTATGCTAAGTAAGATGTGTCAGAAGGTGAAATTGTGTGAAGGTCTAAAATGTGCATGCACATTATGCATTTACCCACAACAAATAAGTTAAACGAACATATGAAGACAATACAACTTGAAGAAATCAAGGAAAAACAACGTAGTTATAGATTTCAACAATAACATGAATTTATATATATATATTTGACGTACACAAAGTGATGATAGGTTGCTTGTTAAATGTGGCAAGTGAGATAAAATTGCAAAGAGTGTCTATGCAGAGATTTGATGAATGAATGTTGATGGTTTAAGTTTGTTTGTGAAATTAAAACAGTTTGATTTCTGCAAGGTAAAATGTCAATTGTATGAGTTCAAATAATAGTGTGTATGTGTGTGACGATTGTAATTGTTGATTCAAGTTATGCAGAGTTGTGGGCCTTTGACTGATATGATGAAAGTTGATTAAACGTACAATTACTATTTCGTAGTGATAATGTCACTTTTTTTATTAATTTGTAATTCAAGTTTCTTCTCGCGGCAATAGTAGTGCGAGTTGTGTTGACTTGATGAGAGGCTGGTAGTGTTATTGAGTCAGTGTGTTGGCACGCGTGGAGTCAGCTGGCATCTCTCGAAACTCAGTGTCTGACTGACTTAAATTAAATAGAGCGATTCTGGGGGGGTTCAAATAGGCTCTAGACAGCTGCGCGGGGAAAAGGATTTGTCTCAACTTGCTACATTTTTGTGTCTTTTAACCAATGGAAAGTTGATAGCAGGTGACAGGCAAGTATGGAGGATTCCACAGAATCACTGGAAGAGTCTTCTCAATTATCAAGTTCTTCCTAGCGGGTAGGTCCCTGAAGGTAGCCAATCCTTCGAGGCCCAATCAATCAACACAGGCGCCCCCACGGATCGCCCTACAGTCCAAACCTCTTCGGAAGTATTTGGAAACTATACGATGTGTTGACCCAAGTCATGTGAGCGAAATTGGGTGAACAGAATTATTTGGAAGCTGTGCATAGTTGTGATTGTAAGTCATCGCGAACGGGGTTTTGAGAGTTGCGGTCTTGTTCAAGTGCTGATACGTTTGGGTTTTCCCAGCTGCTTCCCAAGTCTGTGGAGGGTGTCAAGGGTATTCCCTGTTTTCAAGAATGCGGACGAATGCTCAGCCCCATCTCAGTATAGACCCTTCTCAGTGGTATAAGCAAAATCTTTGAAGCTATGATCGAAAAGAAAGTTGTTGATGACCTCAATACAGATAACCGCTTGAGCGACAATCAGTACAGATTTCGATCGGCTCGGTCCACTGCTGATAACATCAATGTCATTACTCACAGAATTAGTGAGACAGTGGACAAAACATATATATCAAGGATGGTCGAATTATCAGGTCATCCCATAAGTTCTGTCTGAATTTTAACTTTTTGTTAAAATGAACGAAATTTAAAGAGTATTTTATAATGTCTAATGGAGCTGAACATTATTTTTATGTTTAGATGCATTTAAACTGATCAAATTTTATTTCAGAGAACAATAAAATTAAATTTTGCTTGATTAAAACCCTGCTAACATGGAAGTACCCAAGAATCATTTGAGGCACATAATGCTTTATGAGTTCAAGAAAGGAAACTCAGCAGACGAAGCGGCTAGAAACATTCACTCAGTTTATGGAGAGGAATGTGTGAATGAAAGAACTTGCAGAAGATGGTTTGCAAAATTCAGAGGTGGAGATTTCATCCTTGAAGATGAAGATCGAACCGGACGTCCAGTGAGTTTGATGAAAAGCTTCTTGAAGCAGCCCTTGAAAAAATCCTGCTTTATCAGTTGAGGAATTGGCAGTGGTTCTCAGTTCAAACCATACAACTATTCGTCGTCATCTTCAACAACTTGGAAAAGTTCCTAAACTTGGTAAATGGATGTCTCATGAATTGTCTGAAAACAACCTCAAATCCCGAGTTGACATCTGCTCTTCTCTCCATTCTCGCCAACTTGTTTCACCTTTTTTGGATAGACTTGTGACTGGCGACGAAAAATGAATCTTTTATCGAAATGTTAAGCGTCGTAGACAGTGGCTTGGTAAAGGAGAAGTACCCCAGCCACAGCTGAGAAGGGAACATCATGGGCAAAAGGTTCTTCTTTCAATCTGGTGGGATCGCCAAGGAATAGCCCACTTTGAATTCTTACCACCTAATGCAACAATTAATGCTCAAATATACTGTCAGCAATTAGAGCGTTTGAACCAAGCTTTGAGGAAAAAAACCTGCTCTAGTGAATCGAAAAGAGGTGATGTTTCATCAGAAACAATGCGCGAACCCACACAGCAAGAATCACGTCACAAAAGATTGAAGAACTTGGTTGGGTAAAAATTCCTCATCCACCGTATTCTCCCGATCTTGTTCCTTCAGACTACCATTTGTTTCGTAGCTTACAGAATCATTTGGAAGAAACAGCTTTTGTAACACAGGAAGAGGTTAAAACTGACATTTGAGAGTTCTTCGAATCAAAGCCAAAAGAATTTTACAGTAATGGAAGTCACAGATAATCAGGAAAAATACATTGTTGATTGAATCTGTAATTAAATGTAACATTTGGTCACTTGTTTTCTTTATTCAAAATTCGGACAGAACTTATGGGATGACCTGATAGCTATTTCAAAGGCATTTGACAAGATGTGGCATAAAGGATTATTACACAAGCAATCTAGCTATGGAATCACAGGAAGAGTCTTCTCAATTATCAGGTCCTTCCTAATGGGTAGGCCTCCGAAGGTAGATATTAAGAGCCAGTCCATGCAATCAACGCAGGAAACGAGTCATTTCTCACTCCAACCCTCTTTATACTTTACATAAAGATCAGCTACCAAAACTCTAGATGACCAGAGTTTGGTAGCTGATCATTCCTCTGATCTAGCTCTAACAGCTCAGTGGTGAAAACTGGCCGATCATATTCATTGCCTCGGAAACCAAACTAGTGACGTTCCATCATCACTGAGCGGACCCTGAATTGTCACTTATCTCGATAGACGGGTGTTCTCTCAAGGAGGCCCCGTGGATTAAGTGTCTCTTGTGAGTTAAACTCAAGCCAGACTTCAAGTGGAACTCGTACATACGATGCACAAGATGCAAGATAAATCGTCGGTTACTTTTACAGCTCCAGTTCCTGACTTCTTACCGCTACCTCTCTATATTTACGAGAGACAGTTCAGATCTTATATGGACAGGAGCTGCACAGTCTTCACTTTCCAGTCCTGCTAGAACCCCAAAACGTTGCCGCGTCCTTATGGGTGATGAATTATTTTCCACCCTACAGACGAATCGTCGTAAGCCACTTGCGGCATTATCGTTATTTTCATGGAAAATATTCAGACTTACTACATTCCTCAGTTCCATCTGTTCTAACATTCATAACTAAGACTGCTGTGCCACACCCACTGTAGCTAACACCCTCATTCCCTTCATATTCCACTCGAGCGGCTCCTTCCAACAAAGCTTTGTGGAAAAGACTCCCGAGAGGATGCTTCCCTGATCAGTAGGGTCAACTATTATCTTCCCCACAGATCCTAATAAACTGTGCCTCTTACTCAGTAACCCTCTACCTCAAGTGGCGCTTTGTAAGGGGTTAGCATAAACAAAACATTTTCCCCCTCTTTCATTTCTTTTTCGGCTACCCTTACGTCTCGTGGGATCGCTATATTATTATTCTTATTATCCAGATGTATTTTATTTTTTCTTGTTAATACATTGAAATATTTTCATTCGATCAGCGTGGATCAATGCCAAATAATTTCTTGTGCAAGTTAAATTAGGTAGGATCGCTCATTAGGCAGAGAGCACCGAAAGTAGTTGTCTATGTCAGTTCAGCGCGTACACCCCAAAGAGATTAAATAGAATAAGCGTAATCAAGCTATGGATCGATAAGATAATAACAGCAAAGACCTTTTCCAGCCTTCCCTGTCTGCCTGCTTGCCTGTCTGCCTGCTTGCTTTTCAACCTCTCTACTAACTTTAGTCAAGCAAGGGTTCAGACAAAGGTGCTTCTGATCTCTGCTTGTTACGGATGAAAAAGACTTAACATCGGTAAATCAATTTTCTCAACCCACTCCTAATCTAGGTAATCTCTCACACTTTTTATCCATCTTCTTCTCTTCTTCTCTCTCTCTCACACACACACACATATATATATATGTGTGTGTGTGTGTGTGTCTATATATATATATATACACACACACATATATATATATGTGTGTGCGTATATATATATATATATATATATATATATATATGCGTGTTTGCATGTATGTACATTCATGTTCGTGTGTTTTGACACAAGGCCTAAAAGCTAAAAAAATAAATATATATATATATATATATATATATATATATATACTGTTTGACCAACACAAAGACTGACCAAAATTCATGTTAAAAAATATTAAAAAAATAAAAAAACAAATGAAACTACAGACAAAAGTTTATTTTCTCCATCAAGACATTCATTTCTGTAGTTCACTGCCACCAGCGAGCAGAATTTTTTTTCTCCTGATGATGGCCATGTTGACCGAAACTAGTCGAGGAATTTAAAGGAAATAATAATAAAAACGGAGGAATATTAATATACAACCCAGTGTGTCTGAGGATTTTAATTTTTTAATATTTTTTATTCTTCAATATATACATACATATATATATATATATATATGTGTGTGTGTGTGTGTGTGTGTGTGTGTGTGTGTGTGTGTGTGTGTGTGTGCATATATTACACAAAAATATGTTGAAATATAAAGAGTAAATTTATTCAATAAAATCGTAATTGGCTTCAGCCACGGTCTCCAAACGACTTTGGAATCTCTTGCAACTCTTCTGGGCGGTCTCCTAGTTTAAGTTGGTAAATTCTGGCATAATCTTTGCCTTCAGATAATATTATATGGAGATTTGTAGGTTTCCCGCTCAACTGCGCCCAACACATAATAATGAAGGTTGTTGCAGTCTGAGGTGTTAGCTGGCCATATGTAAGCGGTGATGTGGTTGCAGAAATTGTCTTACATCCAAGACTGGATTCTTCTGCTTGTATGGTATGGTACATAGCCTTGTTGCCAGATATAGGGTCTTCCAGCAGCCACCCTCTTGACACAGCGCAGCATTACTTCCTCAAAGCACTTGATGTAAGGCACTCGTTTTGAGTCTAAGGCCCTCACCATCAAATTCTTTTATTTTTTTATCAGAACTACTAATCCAACTCTTTCTGAATCCCCTGAACTGTCATCAGACACTCTCCAGCCCCGAAATGTTCGTATTGGAGTTCCGGCGACAATTCCAAGCAGTACAGCATGCCGTTTCCAAATTTCTGCCGGATTGAATTGCGCTATCGTCCTCTTTTTTTCACAGATGGTGCCCAACTGACCCTACTATACTATAAGCGCGAAATTAATTCTGTAAAGTAGCGACAATTTGTCCATCGCTCTCTCTCTCTCTCTCTCTCTCTCTCTCTCTCTATATATATATATATATATATATATATATAAGAAAGATAGACAGACAGATAGATAGATAGATATAGGATAAATTTACTAATTTCAAAATATGGTTTCATCGCTACACAGGAATTACCATGTTTCAAAACAAGATTTTTTTTTTAAACATAGTAATTTCTGAGTAGCGATGGAACCATATTTTTAAGTTAATAAATTTATAATATTATGCTCCTTAGATTTGCATTGAGCACTGTTTTGTAAAAACAAAAATATTAATAAGAACACCGGATTATATATCTTACTGTTCTTTCTCTTTATTACATACTATAGATACTAAGAAACCGTTCACGTAATATATTTGGGAAGTGGATTGAGCAGAAAGGTTTTCAAAACCATGTCGTATATATATATATATATATATATATTAACCATTTTTACCCTTGTGCCTGAGCTCCTGAGTCAAAATTCGCAAACAAATGGTATGTAATGTTTCACGGTAGATAGTTACAAGTGTTTAGCCATCGTTCAACCTCTAGCTGGGCATTAAGTCATTTTTCTCTACCACTGTTCAACCGGTGGATGAGTATTACGTCATTTTTCTCTACCACCAGTAAAGCTGTGGTCAGATCTTAAAGAGTTAAACCTACAAATATGTCAGATCATTTTCTCGCAATCTGTATATAGTGGCAAAGACATACGCCAAAAGTTAAGTTTATTTAGTTTCTACTGAAATATTCTACACATCTACTTTGAAGTGTATTATCTGTTGTTATTCAGGACTAATGCAATTTGTCACATTCATATGTACCCTATATAAGGAGAGATACAGTTCAGATCACATCCTGATTATTGGAAAGAAGACATACACAATGATGAACCAATGGAGAAAACGTAGGATGAAATGCTCTTACCCAGAGAAGAAAAAGTAAAAATGCACAAAATAAATTCATCAATATATTTAGGAATTTAAAAGTCGTAATATCTATTTATTCTGGTTTCTATTGACACAAACCACAGTCACAACTAGACACGGAATGGAGAAATAAAAGTTAAAAATTGAATATTCAGCAATTTCTCTTGATAGTAAACCCAAAGCTTTTGCATCATCTTCAGCTTTCAGGTGTCGGGGAAGGTTAAAACAATTTTAGGGGCTTACCCTTAGGCAGTACATTAACCTTCGAGAGGGGGTTTATTTTCCAATGCCTGATGCGTCCCCAAAAGGGGAAGTGCCGAGAGGGGCTTGGACATTTTTTTCTACCGTACTTCCGGTAAACCAACTTGAATCTTCGACCTTATGTTACATTTGAGAGCGACAAGGGCGCGCTGAAAAATACAATGTTCAGCTTTCTGTTTCCAACTCTCTTCACATAGTTTTGATTATGTTAAGTTCAGAATATTGAGAACAAGCCAGCATAAAAGGTATTTTTGCATTTCTTTTCCCAGGTTTTCAGATAAAACTTTTAGCCGACTTGATATCATTTGTCGTCAAAATCAATGAATTCAGCTAGAAATAGAACAGCTTAAAATTGTTTTGTGTCAGGCCCACTGTCTTCCCAAATGAGCAATGGTGAGAGGAAAATGATCATTCTAGTCCTCAGTAATGGTAACAACATTCATACACTGGCTTCTATCTTCAAAGTCCATTCAAGAACCATCAAAAGAACGGTGTAAAAAAGAGGAAACAGTAGAGAGGAAAACTGGATCATGAGGTTACAACAAGAAGAGTGGTCACCGTTTCAACTTAGAGCTAAAGAGATCAGTTAGAAAAGAGCCAACTCAATTCATAAGACGTTTGATACGTGAAAGAGGAGTTTCATCTATGACAGTCCAAAGAGCAGTGAAGAAAGACTTGAAAATGAAATCGTATGTGAAACCTGTAAGGCAACTTGTTACTCTAGAAGCGCAAGTTAGAAGGTTAGAGAGGGCGAAGATCATCTTGAACAAGTTGTAAAATGATCATGGGTTAATATATATATATATATATATATATATATATATATATATATATATATATATTTGAACTATATTTCAATCTTCCATGTGCTTCCGATTCTTAGCTATGATTAATTAATGATGAAAATGTCATTTTCGTTTATGATCAATTTCATCACGATTCTTGTTCAGCTTGGAGAGTAATTATACATTCTTATTGCTCAATGTAGAGTCCAGTAGTGTTATAAAAACCTCGGATAATTCCAGTAAGATATTTTTAATTATTTCTAAAATACAATGGTTCAAAGCTTAATTTAACAAATGAACAATTTTGCTTTTACACGATTTGAACAATTTTGCTGTTACACCCGCTTCTTTAGTATGCACATAACCATTTAAGATTATAAAATAAGCCTCACGTATTTGTAGAGGATCTCTATATATCAAAACCTTTATTGATCCAGACCCCACAGCAGTACAAGTGTTGCGGATTATTGTGAATCCTAGATTTCAAAACTGATCTGCATTACAATAATTGACGGCCATTATAGGAAATCAATTTTTCACTCATGATTAAGGAATGTGTCGTCTCTCGCTTTGAACCAGGAATTCGTTCTCTTTCGTCTGCTGCCTCCTCTTTGCATCATCAGTGGACGCACGACGAAGAATACTTTGGTGTTCCTAATTACAAAGGGGATAACAAGAAATTCTATACTAAAATAAGAAAAAATGAGTGAATTGTGTGGCAAAGTTGATCGCAGTGGAATCAAAGTCAAACAATGTTTTTAACCCTTTTTTATTGGTCTGGTTGGCTTTCTTTAATGGCATATCAACACCTCTATGAGTTATTTAAATCCCAAAAAATTGTGTGGCAAAGTTGATCGCAGAGGAATCAAAGACAAACAATGTTATTAACCCTTTTTTATTGGTCTGGTTGGCTTTCTTTAGTGGCATATCAACACCTCTATGGGTTATTTAAATCCCCCCAAAAATTGTGTGGCAAAGTTGATCGCAGAGGAATCAAAGACAAACAATGTTTTTAACCCTTTTTTATTGGTCTGGTTGGCTTTCTTTAGTGGCATATCAACACCTCTATGGGTTATTTAATTCCAAAATCTAAATATTTTGTACGTAATTTTATGTTTTCAACTACGGATATTTTGTACATTTTATATTTTTAGAATAGAGGTCTTTTTTTTAGATATATAATTTGTAGATGGGAAAATGCATTGTTGATAATTTTACTATAAAAATGCATTTTAATATTTTTTTCAGTGTTGCAGTGATTGTCGTCTTGCTGCAAAAATGTCTTTTTGCTCACAAAACGTATAAACAGAAAATCTATTAAATGATTGTCGAACTTACTCTATTTCATTATACATTGTCATTGTTTATGTAAAGATACGTTTCGTGAGCAGAAATGACTGAGAAAAATCCTCGAAGATTCTGTGTTTATAAACAGTAATTCGAACTTTGCTTACCGGACGCTTCTTTGTAGTTGAATGGTACAGCCCATCAGGTCAAACGACGGTTTCTATATAGAAATACATGTTCGACGCCAGTCGGCAGAGGCATATTTTCTACGAAATTTCTCGAACATTCAGACCGGTAAATGTAATTGACACTGTTTAATTAAAAACAGAGCATTTACTTAAATAAATTATATCTATAAAAACTTTTTTTCTAATATTTCAAAAACCGTCCAATCAATTCACACAAAATTTTCACACAATATTGGCAACACTGATCTGCGCAATCACTGAAATTTTCGTACTGATCTGCGCTATGTAAACAAACTGGCGCTATATTTGTTATCAGCACGGTGATTTGAGCGTGCCAAATTATTAGGAAGGTTTAGTAAAATTCCCAGAATTGAGCAAACAAAACGTTTATTAATGTTGCACGTGAATGTTTATGAATAAAGCTAATAAATAAGATAATTAAACAAATAATAACAGATACAAACAAAGGTACAGTTTCAGTGATTGAGCAGGTCAGTGTTGCCAACATTGTGTGAAAATTTTGTGTGAATTGATTGGACGGTTTTTGAAATATTAGAAAAAGTTATCTTGATAATAATTTACACGTATATATATATATATATATATATATATATATATATATATATATATATATATCTATATATACAATAAATATAAGTAGGGATAATTCCAAGAATTATATAAATCCAAAGAGAGCTCAATTTAAATTTAGAGCAATTATATATATATATATATATATATATATATATATATATATATATATATATATATATATATATATATATGTGTGTGTGTGTGTGTGTGTGTGTGTGTTTATGTGTGTATATATATATATATATCATATCTCTCTCTCTCTCTCTCTCCTCTCTCTCTATATATATATATAAATATATGTATGTATATTCTTTCAGTGCTGCAATTATGAATTTAGCTAATGTAATATCCTTCTATTCATGAAAATATATTGTGGTTATTTTTGATGAATAATTCTTTTCTCTATTATTCGAATGGTGTGTTTCTCCTACAATTTACAACACGTTTATGCAGCACATTTATTATAAGCTTCATTTCAATGAATAACTATCATATATCTTCTGTTCAAGTTTTGATTAAATGTATATTGTAACGGAGATTGCCTGTTATGTTTTATTTTCAGCCGTACGACAATATTTTGCATGATTGTAACGTTATAAGCGTTTTTGTATTGGGGACTATTCATTTTCGGAAATCCGAGGTGAATAACTCAGGGTTAATTATACTTTTCTTTTACTCATATTCTCTTACATTCAGTAACTCCGTGCGTCTTAGTGGCTTTTTAACTTGTTTAAGGTAAATGATTAAAACTGAGTCCGCTTTTCTACGTTTGTAAATATTTTTGTTCTATTAGTACCTAAATCAGATTCTAATAAGTTCTTTTCACTAATCCTATTCACCTTCAAATTCCTGCCTCACACTTTGCAGCGTCTCCCCACATAGTTGGATTTTGAAACTTTTTTTTTAATATTCGCATTAGATTTGTGTAATGGAGAGTAACTCAAAATAAGATATCGTACAACCAAATTCGAATTACAGTCTACTTTTTTTACACTCAAACAATGTTTGTGAAAGTTATGAATACATCACCTTCATGTTATATAATAGAGCAGACAGGTCTCTTCAACCTTGGTTGGTAACTAGTATAGAAAAAGAACAACTCTAAATTCCAAAAAATAAAACATATGTACCCCTGGCATAGTACGTACATATGTAGCTAACGAAAGAAACGTGTAGTTTACAATGATACTATGATTCCCACTGCGGTCGTTTAATTAATTTTGACATCCCTGATGTGTAACTCACATCTTCGACTGTCCCATTTGCTTACCACTATGCGTTCATTCTTTTTATAAATAATGCCTAGGCTTATCTCTTTAATTTCACTGACTACATTATCTAATAGTTTTTTTTTCCGTTTACCTTCTGAATCTGCCGTATATCACAATTAACATTTATGTATTTTCTTCGCATGCAGATCTCGACCTATTTTAACGTAACCTGCGTTAAGATCTAATAAACAGACATATTTATTAATGTCTTACAACTGTTCATGCATAGAAAAAAAACAAAAAACAAGACTATTTAAGCTAAAATAATTACATTTCATATTGGCTGACCCTTTGTTAATTCCTTTTACACATTTTCTGTATCAGATTCTTTGTTGAATCTTGTGATATTGAAATTGAATTATGAAATAGTTATTCTTAATCGAAATAAAAAAAAAAAAAATTAGTTTCATGCTTTATTGTTTGAGTTGGAAGAACATGAAACCAAAGCTAAATGTTGTTTTCTGGTTCGTCTCGTGTCTTGCTTTCGATTTTTTTCCCATTCAATCAGGTTTTCCTTTTCTAAACATCTACATTAGATTTTTTTGCTTTTTATTTTGTTTTAATTCAGTTTTTTTTCCTACAAAATGTGTGCCCTTTGTCTTTGCAACGTTTAATTTCTTCTTTCTTTCTTTCTTTTTAACTATTTTCACTTGCACACTTATTATCATTCCTTCTTTTTCTTTCTTTCTTTCTGCTTCTGTCTTCTATGCATTATTCTTTTTTTTCTTTCTTTCTTTCACCCCTCTAGCATTCATTTGTCTTTCTTTCTTTCTTTCTTTCTTTCTTTCTTTCTTTCTTTCTTTCTTTCTTTTCTTTCTTTCTGTCTGTCTGTCTGTCTGTTTTTATTATTCTTTCTTTCATTCAATATTTCATTCTGTCTTACTTTTCCCCCCTGACTCTCATTCATTCAGTTTGACTTTCATTCATCAATTCATTCATTCTTTATTTATTTCTATTAGCCCCTGTCTTTCTTTCTTTCTTTCTTTCTTTCTTTCTTTCTTTCTTTCTTTCTTTCTTTCTTTCTTTCTTTCTTTCTTTCTTTCTTTCTTTCTTTCTTTCTTTCTTTCTTTCTTCATTTCTTTCTTTCTTTCTTTCTTTCTTTCTTTCTTTCTTTCTTTCATTTCTTTCTTTCTTTTTTCTTTCTTTCTTTCTTTCTTTCTTTCTTTATTTCTTTCTTTC
>CAHIKZ030000609.1:1000000-1030000 GCA_903632075.3 Acanthosepion pharaonis
ACCATATATATATATATATATATATATATATATATATATATATATATATATATATATATATATATATATATTAATTATATATTATATATACCGGGTTTAACAGTAAAAGTTTACAAATTGTGTAACAGCATTCGTGTAGACCCCACAAAATGATAATATCTAAAAAAACAAAAAAACAACAACAAAAAAAAAACACCAAACTAATTGAGTTTCTTTTTTTCCAGGTTTTTGGATAAGATGTTAATTGATCATAAGTTCACAACAGGAAGAGCTGTCATCATTCAAATTAGAGCTAAAGAGATAAATTAGAAAAGATCCAACTCAATTCATAAGACGTTTGGCACGTGAGTGAGGAGTTTCAGCTATGACAGTCTAAAGGGCAGTGAAAAGAAAGACTTGTAAATGAAATCGTACGTAATTTGTTACTCCAAGACAGAAAGTTATAACATTAGAAAGGGCGAAGATCATCTTGAATAAGTTGGAAATTAATCCTGGAATAATATATATATATATATATATATATATATATATATATGAACTTTATATTAATCCTTCATGAGCTTCCGATCCTTAGCTATGATTAATCAATGATGAACATGTCATTTTCATTTATGATCGATTTCATTACGATTCTTCTGTTAAGCTTGGAGAGTATACTTATTGCTCAAAATTGAGTCGAGTAGTGTTATAAAAACCTCGGATAATTCCATTAAAATATATTTAATCATTTCTAAGATGCAAAGGTTCAAAGCTTAATCTAACAAATAGACAATCTTGTTGTTACAGTATATATATATATATATATATATATATATATATATATATATATATATATATATATATATATGCGCATATGTGTGTGCGTGCGAGTGTCTACTTAATTGCCATTAAAACGGACATTTTAGTCGTCAGTGCATGTGAACTTGATGGTATCTCTGCAATAGTTCTCAAGAAATGCGCTCCTGAACTGTTCCCGCTAAGCTGTAGAATATGTGCCTTGCTGTTTCTCTCTTTCCTGCTTGCTGGAAATCCACTTGTGTAGTTTCAGTCTTTAAAAGCTCAGTGGAATTATTCGATTCTTCTATTCGCCTTACGAGGTGAAATGACTTACCAATTCAGAGTTGGTAACTAAGTCAACTGCTGATGTATCAATGGTTATTGCTGAAAAAAGTTTGTCAAGCTTTAGATAACAATGATGAAGCACATACTGTTGATTTGGATATTTCGAAGGCATTTGATATGGTTTGGGTATTTTTTTCTTATTATTTTAAATTTGCCTTGTAATTATACGTCACCTTGCTTCTTGATTAAGAAAGTGCCTAAATACCATACGATGGTCTGACTCAAAGTCCTATTCAAAAAATGCGGATTACGCAAGGCTATGCGATCTCTGCTACAGTATAGTTAATAGTATAAATTAAACGTGGGCATTGTAGGAGTTGTACAAATACAAATATGACTGAGCACGTGTCTGCCACAAGGATTGGCTAGCTGCCCTAGTAGACGGGCATGCTCGAAAAACGTGGAGCTTACAATTTATACACGCACAACACACACACACACACACACATATATATATATATATGCAAATATGTAGAAAAATATGAAAGAACACGTTAGGTAAATAATTCTGAGTTCTTTAGTATTTTGGGTTTTATTTAAAAAAAAAGAGTGCTTCATACAGAAGTAGAGCTTAAATTATAATTATTTAAAAAAAAAATATACACCACATTATCTAATAATTTAATATGAAAATCCTATATATGTAAGAGAATGAAATATATATATATATATATATATATATATATATATATATATATATATATATATATTCTTTTTTGGCTGAAAAAAAATAAATTTTGCATTTTTTTCTTATTCTCTCATGTCGTAGATTTTATATGCAGTGAATGTAGTAGATTTTATAAGCTCAGAATAAAGCAATGTATTTGAGTTGATTTTCATAAGAAACCCTCTGATACATGTGTTCCTTATTCATGCATGCCTCATCGCTGTTGTAAATCCATAAAAAAAGAAAAGTATAATTTGCATGCTTTCTGCTTGGTGACATGAGAGTTTAAAGAAAGGACTAATACCGCTTTGCTTTGGGAGGAATATTTCAAAAAGATTCTCAAAATCGATACCTTCGAACCCAAAATCGATAAGATTTATTCGATTAGTAATCATATTATTTCAAAGACTGAAGTCAAAATTATATTTCTGTGACATTCTATTGTGACTGGTTTTTGCCTTCACCTTTTGCCATAATGTTGGATGTCGAACAAAAACACCAGAAGAATCTGAATTCGCGTTTATTTGTAAATTTGTTCAGGCAAAGAGACCGAATCGAGTTTAGCAAAAAACAAAAACGATACGAACCTCAGAAAGTAAACGGTAAGAAGAAAAATTTGCGCAACTTTGCTTTTATTTCCCGATTTTCTTTGGAGTAAAAACAAGAAAAAAATAGTTAAGAATAAAAGTTTTTATTCCTTTTCTAAAGTGATTTGCTGAGATGAAGTTGTGAATTTATTTAACTATTTGATGATTCTCATTGCAATTAAACATTCCTGATTGGAAAATATTAATTTCAATTTCTTTAGATATTTCTTACATATCTATAAGTTCGTCCATACTTAGAATATGGCTGACAAATATGGTCCGCTGCTCCTTGAGCTCCTTGGTAAGATCCAAAGAGAAATCAGCAATATTATTGGTCCTGATCTGGCTGCTCGGATTCAGTCACTTTCTCACCGCCGTAAGGTTGCGTTTCTGTGCCTTTTCTATGAATATTTTCTTGATAATTATTTGAATGAGTTGTCCGCTATGGTAGCTAGACTTTTTTTTAAATTTAAGCTCAGTACTAGACTGGCCATCATATGGCCATGGGAGGAATTAAAAAAAAATTGTTAAGAACTACAAGAGACAGGAAGAGATGGAGGGCCATGATCGCCTACATCCTGAAGGGGTACGATACACAAAAGAATAAGACTAGATTGGCGTCGACATCTCATCAATTTACAGTTGAGTTGGTTATATGTAGCTGTAAGCCATATGCTAACAGTCCTTTTCTCGTACTTCTCGTTCGTGGAATTCCCTTCTGGCTTCATGCTTTCCAGCCAACTTTAATCTGCAAAAATTTAAAGGCAATGTCAATCGCTATCTACTGTCCTCCTGATTACTGTTTCCACTTCCCGCTCATTATTAATGATTCTGTTCCTAATTCTTCCACACCCTATAACCCTCTGTGTCTTAGTGGCTTTATTGCCTTGCATGAGGTGATACCGATTAAAAAAAATTGAGGATGATACTCGTATGTTGTTGATGTATCTTTAAGAAACCTGCATTCAAAATTAGTAATAAATATCACACACACACACACACACACACACACACACACACACACACACACACACACACACACATATATATATATACCGGGTTTAACAGCAAAATTGTCCAATTGTTAGATTAATCTCTGAACCGTTGAATCCTGGAAATGATTAAAGATATCTTACTGGAATTATCTGAAATGATGATCTCTCTTGCTGTTGTGATCATCTGATTCAGTTTTTCTTTCTACTGCTCACACTTTTTTAAACTTATTCACTGTTCTTCCGATATTTCTTGATCGGGAGGTTGGAGGTTTTGAGGAGCATTGAACCACTTCTTAACTGCTGTTGTTCCCAAATTCACCCTGACACGGGCGGTAGCACCTGTTAGGGGTCCCAGCTATTGGTAAATAGCCCCCCCCATACACCCCAAAACACTATGAACGTATAAAAATACATTTCTATTGTAAAAATACCAGCAATATATTTTTATATAAAAATACCAACAAAACCTTTTGATAGTAAAACTACCAACAGAACCTATTATTATCGACAACACATATCGGTAGTAAAATGACCAATAATATATTTTATTTGTAGTTGAAGGCATAGAAATACCTTCAAAATATTTAGCTTTCGGCATTAAATAACCCATAGAGTTTAACATGGCACTAATATTAAATATGCCAAATATAATTTGGTTTAACCTTCCTTTCAACTTGGAGGTCAAGTGTAAAAGGGAAAATATTTTTCAAATTACTTCCCAAAAAATTCCGAATTACATAAAATATTTAATAAAAACAAAGTTAAATTAAGTTACAGTTGTACTAGTAATTTAGAAACCACAATAAAAAGACAAAACGCCAGAAATTTCAAAACTAATAACGTGCAGCAAAACATCGTTAACAGTGAAATATGTAATAAAAATAGATGTCCATTAGATGGAGTTTGAAAAACTGAAGTTACAAAGTAAGTTACAAAGCAGAAGTAATAGATACAAGTGGCCAAAAAATATTCTGAGGCTAACTTTAAGAAGAGGTGGTACAATCACAAGTCCTTTTTTAAGAAAGTCTTAGGAATTCTACTAGACAAGCCAATGATGTGTGGAAATTAAAGGAAAAAATAAAAAAGATCCGATTGTAAACTGGAAAATTTTACAAGCTTTGTCAACAAGAAAAATACCGAAAATGATATTTCCAGACCCAAAATTAATTTGAATGAGAGATCGGAAATTATGTCCTGTTGTTTGAAAGCTAAAAATTTCCTTTTTAGTTCATATGAAGTGCGATGAAAAGAAACTATGTATATTTTATGCAATCCCTCACCTATACAATTCCAGTACACTGTCTTTTCCTTCCTCCTCCTCCTCCTCCTCCTCCTCCTCACCTTCTTCTACACCTCACGTCGTGCGCTTATTCATTTAAATATTTAAAAAAATATAGCGTTCATAATTTTTTCTTTTTAAAAGATAATGCGTTAGGAAATCAATTGAGCGAACTCGTCTGAAGATATCGAAAGGTTGAAACCAAGTTAGTGGAATCGGTTGATTTCCCAATTTGCTTTACTTAAAAGCTTTACATGTTAAATTTTTATCTTTTTATATGTGTCTTGAGCACTTTTTATTACTGCTGTTTCCTGGTCTAATTCAACTCTGACCATTAACTTTTTTATTACAACACACACACACACACACATATATATATATATATATTATAGTAAAAGATGAAAGAACAGTAAGATATATAATCCGGTGTTCTTATTGATATTTTTATTTTTACAAAACAGTGCTCCATTTCATTTTACAGAGCATAAATATTATTAACTGATTTAAAAATATGGTTTCATCGCTACACAGGAATTACCATGTTTCAAAAACAAAAATAAAAACTTCAAATTCAATTATATAATTAAATCAAAAGCATTAGTTCCGTTTCATCTTTTCATCGTTTCAAGCGAATTTTGGACTAACTTATTTTTAAATTTACCGAGTTTTAATAGCATATACATTCATAATTTTTTGTTTCAAGGATAGAAATCCAATCATTTAGACAGGGGCGGTAGCGTGTTCTTTTATTTAACTATATATATATATATATATATATATATATATATATATATATATATATATATATATATATATTATTAATTGTTATATATATATATATATATATATATATATATATATTGTGAGAGATAGATACTTTGTAACTGCGTCAAACCACTCTCATTCTCTTCGTATTCCATTTGTAAGACGGAAGTTCCACTCAGATAACTTCTTCTTAATAAGCGCCACTTTTTGGAACAGATTACCACATGGATGCCACCTCGGAAATTAGAATCTTAACCTATTCAAGTTCAAGGTCAGTTATTGTCTACCTTCCATTATCCTCATAATCTTCGCTACTTACTTCCTACTCTTACGTCTTTAATCCCGTTATTCAGTCACTCTCTACTTTGAGTGCCTCTTGCGCCCTATATTGTGTCAACATTGATATTAACGAAATTAAAATTTATTTTATTTATTAATAAATAAATAAAATAAATTTTAATTTCGTTCTCTAATGTCACTTGTTAATCAATGGAACTTGAACTGAAGGCCTTAGTGCAAATAAAATTCTGTGCAAACAACTCCATGACTTTCTCAATACAGTTAATCTTGTGCAGTTATCACCAATAAAATGTCAACTGACGAGAATCGTTATTTTTACTGCTGTTATATTGGATATAACAAATTACTGATGAAGCCTGTCATTTACAATGGCAGATAATATGGTGGTTAATCATCCCCTTCCTTTTTCTATAGCGTCGGATGCGGGAAAAAATTTCTTCCTTGCTGAAGCCAAACTCATTAATTTGATAAATGTGATCAGTAATTAAATTAACAACTGAACGACTTTTCCTTTCTTTCTTTTTTATAGCAGATCTTTAGAAATGCAAGCAATGAGGTGAACAAATATGGCTTTTTATTCTGTAAAGAAGACAGGTTTTTTTTTCTGTGGTCATTTATTAATAGGAAGATAGAATTTTCTCCGATAAGCATGCAAATAACACATTCAGTAATATAAAATGCAAATAAATACGTTTCTGCCATTAGCCATCTTAAGTATTTGACAGCCATTTAGTTATTTTGACAGCTATATTTTTCTTTTTGGAGAAATTTTTGTATTTTTGTCAGCATTTATTTATTTATGGCTATTATTATGTTGATCTCGCACAATGACGTAGCCAATAGAAATTCTGTTCCCGCGGAATAAGGTCAACAAGACTCTTCACAACTCATGAACTTTTTGCAGAATAACGGATGCCAATTTTATGGATGTCTACAATATTAGTCACAATTCTAATTTTCCCTAATCGCTTTTTCAATTTTTTCGGTGGAGTTCGAAGCGCACCCATTACTGCAAAGATAGGATTCCATAGTTTTTTTCAAACAATTTGGAATACGTTTTCAAACAACAAATTGGATGAACATCAGTTGAAAGTCAGACTGGAACCATTACCTGATCAAAAACAGGACATAGTGCTAAACGAAGTCCGAATTGAACATGCATATCTTAAACACACATAGTTACTTAAAGCAGTAACTGCACCTCGGTGCATCTCTCCTCATCAATTTCTCACTGCTAAGCACATCCTAATAGAGTGCATAAATATAAAAAAAAAGCACAAATGCTATGATGTACAAAACCTTACCATTCTTTTCAAAAATGTATCTGTTTCTAAAATACTAAGCTACCTGAAAGAAATAAGCTGCCTCCAACACTTAGAAGCAAGCGCAATACACCGAATAATCTATAAACCATATCTCTAAAAAATACATTTAACCTGAAAGTATAAAATTGCATACAAAACATCTGGAGTTGAAGTCATAAATTTGCTTATAACATATTTGTATTTCTGCATTGAGTGACCCATTGAGGTTCTCGTACCACTGAAGAAAATTAACCAACCAACAATTTCGGTATTAATGACCCACAGTGGTTGACATGTCGGTAAAAATAATCAATCAATCAACCAATTGTTACTTCCTCTATGAGTTCAAGTAGTAAGGCAGAAATTGAATATTTTGCTTTAGGTAGCAGTCCGTCTAGGGGAATTAAAACTTTATATTGAAGCAAATAATAAAGCTTATTTAGCTCATTAATAATAGCAAAGTAACCAGTCTAGATGAAAGAAAATCGAAATTCAGTACTACTTGATGGGAAATGGATCCGCCCGTCACCAGGCTATCCAGCTACCCTGTCACGACTTCAGTTTATACAACGCCCCAAAGTTAAAAGAAAATGGCAAACAATTTGGGATACGTTTTCAAACAACAAACTGTACAAACATCAGTCAACAATCAAATTGGCAAATAGAGAATCATTACCTGATCGAAGAGAGGATATTGTTCTAAGAGGAGTCCGAATTGAACATGCACATCTTACACACACATACTTATTTAAAGCAGTAACTGCACCTCGGTGCATCTCTTGTGATCAATTGCTCACTGTTATGTATATCCTAATAGAGTGCAAAATATGCAAAAAAGGCACACGCAGCAAATGCTATGATGTACAAAACGTTACCATTCTTTTCAAAAATGTATCTGTTTCTAAAATAATAGGCTACCTGAAAGAATTATTCTGTTTCCAGCACTTATAGAAAAAAGCACAATATATCGAATGATCTATAAACCATATCTCAAAAAGATTCATACATTTACAGGTTGTAGCCGTACAAAATTTGGATTTCGGCATCGAGTGGCCCATGAAGGTTACCATGCCACTGAACAAAACCAACGAACCAACCTTTTTGGCATTAATGATCCACAGTGATCGACGTGCCGTTCAAATAACCAACAAATCAATCATTCAAGACATAGCTTTTTTCAAACATCCTCGCCAGATTCTGGTATTTTTCAAAGTCTTCGAAGTTCGCTCTTGTATCTCATAGAACAGCAAAGTTAATAATTTGAGACTTATTACTTTCCACAGTTTAGTCAGTTCTACATGCATAAATGACACGATGGGTCTAGAGAGAGGTTATTATTATTACTATTATTATTATTATTATTATTTTTATTTTCTTAGATTTCTGGCGTTTACACATTTCTTTCCGGGTCCCGCAAAGGGACCTAAGGTTAGAAATGGCATCATGACACTTTCCACTGACAAAAAATAAAAAAATAAAAATAAATAAAAATAAAAAAAAAATTACAACGATAAAGCCCTTCGTAAAGTGTGGGCTGTACTTGTCAGAACAATTGTTTGTATTTCTTTAAGGCATAGACTACCAGGAATCCCTTCAAGTAGTCTACTGCAATCTTTTCCAACCAGTCCTAGGGCTCCAAATACAACAAGGATTGTTAATATTCCCATATGCCACATTTTCGAGATTTCTATTTCAAGGTCTTTGTATTTTTGACAGCTTTTGAATATCTTCAAAGATAAATTGCAGTCAGCAGGGACTGCCATATCAATAAGGAGGCACCGTTTTTTGTTTGTGGTCTTTAATAACAAATATCTGGGCGGTTGGCTTTGATTGTTCTGTCAGTGTGTATTGTGTAGTCCCATAGAATTGAAACAGGTCCTATCTCCGTAACCGGGTCTGGGTGGTGTTCATACCAGTTTCTTTCAGTTTTCTTCCCGTAGAAGTTGCAGATTTTCCAGTGCAGATATTGGCCCACTCTGTCATGTCGGGTTTTATATTCAGTGGGTGCCAACACCGTACAACCTGCTACAAGATGATCAATCGTTTCTGGATATTTATCACAGAATCTGCATTTTGGGCTGACACAATATTTTAGTATATGTGCTTGATAATTCCTAGTTATCAAGCATTGGTCCTGTGCAGCAAGGACAAAACCTTCAGTTTCAGCTTTCAACCCTGCACTACGTAGCCACTGATGGGTACGGGTTTTGTCTACGTCAGCTTGTTTGGTAGGGGCAGAGAAGCGGTTTATATTGCCGTCGCTTCTGTATCTGGTCGGTTGCAGTCGTCTTTGCTGTCTTTTTTAAGTATTTTGCAGTTTCAGCCGGTGTATTGTGCTGTAGTTGCATCACTACGCCTACTACTTTATTGTTCCTTGACGCATACCATCATCGAGTCTTCTGTAGTTTCCAAGTATCTTTGGAGGCCAATTGTTGTAGTTTTGTAGGACAGTTCTAGTTGAACTAATCCTCTGCCTCCTTCGGATCTGGGCACATACAGACGATCAACATCAGCTTTGCGATGATGCATTCGATAGCAAGTGAGAAGCTTTCTCGTTTTGGCGTCCATTCGCTTAATTTCAGCTATGGCCCAGTTAAGGACATTAAAGCTGTATTTCACCACAGGGACAGCCAATGTGTTTATAGCTGATATTCTGTTTTTTGAGTTTAGCTCACTATTTAGTACCAGACGTATACGCCTGTAGTACACGCCTCTTTTCTTATTTTTTCCTTCATTTGGGGGTGTTGTATATCATCACCTTCGCTAATTCCTAGTTACTTATAAGCTTCATCATGCTCCAGTTCCCTTATTATTATTATTATTATTATTATTATTATTATTATTCACAGCGTATGATGCATGTTTCTGGTAAGAAATATATATTTCAGGGCATCTCACATGACTTAAGAAAATAAACCATTTATTTGTTCTTTCCGTCGTCATGCCGTATCTAGTCACCTTGCTGTTACGAACAGCACGTTTTTTTTTTGTTTTTTTTTTGTTATGGCTCTATTTTTAAATGACAGTCCACTATCTGAATTTCTTTTCCATATTCTTTGTACAACATCCCAGTGCTCCAACGACCACTGTACTGTAATTATTTTCTTTTCTAGACTTTCCCAAACTTTCAGAATTCCATAATTCATATTATTATTATTATTATTATTATTATTATTAAACAAAATGATTGGTGTAATTCTTCCAATTTTTGCAACACTTAAAGAGCGCGATTTAAAAATAGACCAAAGAAAAGACACAGTGTTTAACAATATTTAGACATTTGAATAACTTGGAGATGACCAGATACACTGCCGAAATAATTTTAAACATTCTTAGACAGTGTCTTTTTTTCTTTTCGCAATTTAAGAAAAGAAAAAAAAAGAAGAGGCAGTGTTTGACAATATTCATCAATATTTAGATAGTATGTGCGTCTTCTTCAATATATGTTTAAAAATTGATTGCAAGTATAAAACAATATTTTTTTAAAATTTTACAAAGATTATAAGTCTTTCGACTAACGTGGCTTGTCTTGAGAAAAAACGGTTGTAGTGGTAATCAGCGAGTCAAAACGAATAAAACGCAGCCAGCGTGAACCGCATAAACTGAAATGTGCGTAATATGATGGTGATTGTACACATCTTGCAATTTCCCGTTAGCTACCAAGAGGAATTAATGAAACAGCTTAGTATAAATCCTATGGAACTCTCCTTTCATTCTGTTCATTCCTCTGGGGTTGAAAGCGATTTGTATACGCAACTATCTTCGTGTGTTTTTAAGGATTGCAAAGACGGTGAATTCTGTATATGTTTTTCAGAATATGCAACTTAGATATTATGGTGCACATTATAGTCGTTTACAATGAAGTATTCAGTAAATTCTTTTAATGTCACGGAAAAACGATTTTCTCTCAAGACAAACCACGTTTTAGAAAGATTTATACTTTTTGTAGATTTTTTCATATTTTCATACATGTATACAATGTTTAAACATAACTTGAAGAAAACAGACATACTGTCGGAATATTAAACATTATCAAACACCGTTTTTCTTTTTCTTTTCTTTAAATCACACTCTTCTTTTAAGTATTGAAAAATATTGGAGGAGTTACATCAATCATTTTGTTTATTGTTATTATTGTTGATGTTTTATAATAATAATAATAATTATTATTATTATAATTATTATTATTATTTTCTTTGATTTCTGTTGTTTTCGCATTTCTTTCAGGGTCCCAACCAGAGACCTAAGGTCAGAAATGGGAATTTAAAAAAACACATCGTAAGACCACAGATATTTTACATAGATTAAGGCTTTCGTAAGGTGTGAACTGTACTTGTAAGTACATTTTTTTGTATTTCTTTAAGGCTTTGGCTACCAGAAATTCTTTCAATGAGTTTATCGGGACCTTTTCCAATCGATCCGAGGGCTCCAACTACAACTGGTATCACTGATATCCTCATGTGCCACATTTTTGAGATTTCCACTTCAAAATCCTTGTATTTTGATAGTTTTTGAAGATCTTCAAAGATACATTACAATCTGCAGGAATTGCCATATCAATAAGAAAGTACATTTTGTTCTATTATTATTATTATTATTATTTTGAGGGGGTGCTGTTTAATTCAATCATTTTAAAATCTTCTACCCGAGGCCAAAAGTAAATTAAGGTTTATCTTTGGGAATTTTTGAACATATTGCAATAAAATATTTTTTCTAATTATTTGAGCAGTAACCATTCACATAATCTTTTATATTTCAGATAAAGAAGAATTTCCAGGAACCTTCTTAATGTATCAATAATTATAGTCAACACTGCTACCCAAATAATAAATGCATTGGGCTCCTTACTGCGAACGCTGATTGGGTTTAAACAACAATGGAGACCTCAAATGGAACGCGTATATTTGTGGAATTGCAAAAGATCCCGGAAGAATGTTCGGTTTTACGGATAAATCCAGAAAGCCCCAATCTCTTGCTAACATGCTCTGTCTTTCCAGGAATCAGAACAGACCAAAAATGGAGTATTGCTGCTTTTGGTTGTAACAGCATAATTGTCCATCCCACAAAATGTTTAATATCTAAAAATCCACTAAGCTAACTGAGTTTCTTTTCTCCAGGTTTTTAGATAAAACGTTTAGCTATTTTGACACCATTTGCCGTGAGAATTACTGAAAAAACCTTTGAATTATTCAGCTAGAAATAGAACAGCTTAAAATCGTTTTGTGTCAGACCCACTAAATCTTTCCAACTGAGCAATGGTGAAACGGAAAAGATCATTCAGGCCTTCAGTAATGGTACCAACATTCACACTCTAGCTTCTAGCTTCAAATTCTATTCACGAACCACCAAGAGATCGGTGAATAAGTTTAAAAAAAGAGGGAACAGTAGAGAGGGAAATGGATCAGGAGTTTCCAACAGAAAGAGATATCATTATTTCAACTAAAGAGATCAATTAGAAAAGATCCAATTCAATTCATAGGACATTTGATACGTGAGAGAGGAGTTTCAGCTATGACAGTCCAAACAGCATCGAAAATGACTTGAAAATGAAATCCTACGTGAAACGTGTGAGGCACATAGGTACTTCAGAACAGAATGTTAGAAGGTTAGAGAGCGCGAAGATCATCTTGGATAACTTAGAAAATGATATCCTGGAATATATATATATATATATATATATATATATATATATATATATATATTTGAAATTTATTTCAATACTTCACGAGCTTCCGATCCTTAGCTATGTTTAATTAATGATTGACATATCATTTTCGTTTATGATCGATTTCATCACGATTATTCTGTTAAACTTAGAGGGTAATTATAGATTGTTATTGCTCAAAGTAGAGTCCAATTGTGTTATAAAAACTTCGGAGAATTCCAGTAAGATATCTTTAATCATTTCTAAGAGACAGATCTTAATCTAACAACTGGAAAAGTTTGCTATTGCATGGTTTGGACAATTTTGCTATTACACCCGGTATATGTGGGATTTCGTCACCGTCCAACCCGGAAAAAGTTCAAAAACGTTTACGTAGCCTTGTAGGTGATGAATTATTCTCCATCCTGCAAAACGTTGCCAACCTCTCACTACTCTCTACTAGGTGTTCGAACGAATTACATTCCTTAGTTTTAAACAGCTCATACATTCACAACCAGGACTCGCTATGGAATTTTCATGGTGTTCCTTTAATAAGAAGCAATTACCACTCATTTGACACATGCTTCCCTAGAACTGTTGCTTTGTGTGAAAGATGCTTCCCTAACAGTTAAAACTTTGGTCTCTTTATGTCCAAAGTCAAGAGATATCTATCCTATATATTCTCATAATATGGTTTCTTGCTTTCTCCTTCCCCCTCCTTTCCAACAATCTTAATCAGTAACCCTCTACCTTAGGTGACCTTTGGGCCACATATTGAGTAAACTGGCAGTGAAAAATGTTTCAATATTTAAATAGAGCATTTTCAGGCGTTTATATCTTTAATTTTAATTTTCAAATTCTTTTACTTTAAATCTTTTATCAGATGGTGAGATCCTGTCTATAAGAGAGCAATTATGCTTTTTCAAGAGTTTCCATGACAATATTTGGTCTGTTATCTTATATAGTACGGTCGGTATACAGAATGAAATCTCAAAGCAAAGTAACGCCAACACCTTAAAACTTGGTTTTGATTCATAACATTTTTCTTTATAGGGTAGAAGGTTGTTGTTGCTTGTATTGTTGTTTTTGGTTGGTTATTTACATATTTTGATGGGTAAATTTTTTATAAAATTTTTAAAATAGTACCATCTATTATTTAATAATTTCCCAAAAGTTCAATAAAATCATATAATTATTTGATTTTTTAAGGTTTCAAAAATTAACTTTTTAAAATTTTTTTCTAACTTTATGATTATCATCCGAGGATAGAGTTTGTCCAGACTCAACGGGGAAAATGTATTATTCTAATGTCAAACTCAGTCAGATCATGTGCCTGTATGTGTGTCAGCGTGTACCTATGTGAACATTAAATGACACAAACACCTGTCGCAGATATACGCATATGTATTAAGCACGTACATGCAAAGTCCCATGCAGACAAGTAGCGACGGACAGAGAATCAGTTCTTTTATCATATAGATTAGTAGCAGCCATGCCCAGCTGGTCGATCGGAAAAAGCATTCAATTAGAATGCAACAGAAAGAGCAACATGTTTAAATGTAACAGAGTCTATCCTCTTCAATTACTTTAAAGTACTTTCATTAAAAACATTTTGAATTAATGCAGTTACTGATATAACAGAAGTAGTCTGTATTTATTCAATTAAAGTTAGGCAAGGACATGAAGGGGTAAAACAGGCAACATAATGACCCACTTCACACACAACTATTTTGGAGTTTTTGAAATTCAATTTGTCAGTGTTCTACCAGGGATGTAAAAGAGGATACATTTATAAAGCAAGTGTTAAGTTTGATGAAAAGGAAAGGAAAACAAGAAAGAAACCAGTAAGACTCGCTATTTTTCGCTATTTACGCGGGTTATCAGTTATCTCCTGCTAATCCTCAAAGACACATGGCGCAGTGGATAAAGGCGTTTGTTAGATCCAGTGACAGGACCCAAAGAATGGGAGTTCAATACCCGGTTAACGCAGTGGAGAACTTGGTGAGGTAAATTAACAGGAGATAACTGATAACTGGCATCCATTAAACATGGCACGTGGAACTAGAACAGTCTACCCCAGTGAGCGAAATAAAGGATTCTGTTCGACATTCCAACCACCTGAAGAAGGCCGGAGCGTAAAACGGCCGAAACGTTGTAATGAATATTGCAACAAAAATGAGGACAATAGTCTGAATAATGTAAATAGTGTACATAATACCTCATCTCAGAAATATAGACAGAGACCAACAATACATTTTACATCAAAGTGACTAACAGTATATTTTTAGCAAAATGACCAGCAGTACATTTTAACGTAGAGTAGAATAACCAACAATATATTTTGTAGCAAAATGACCAATAATGCATATTATCTCTAGTTGAAAGCATACAATTGTGTTCAAGATATATTTAGTTGAAGCTATAAAATTGTGTTCCAAATATTTATGTCAACATTAAATAACCCATGGGGGTTGATATGCCGCTAAACAAAGTCAACCAACCAGACAACTCTCAATGTATTCAACTATGATAATAGAATAACATATATCATATTTTTATTACTTCAAAGCTCACAAGAAAATTAAATTTTGACATTAAATGACCCATAAGGAGTTGATGTACCGTTAAAAAAAAACAATTATTCATGTCTCAATACTGCCACACATCGTATTAAGTACACCGATGACAACTGGTACAAATATGACCTTCTTGAACTTTTTGCTCTATTCTTGTATCAAGAGGACACAATGGATCAGTAACTAACTTTTATTATACCTTTCACCAATATGTTCATTTAGTTCTACTCCAGTTTCTTATATTATATTGAAAAATAACTTACATGGGAGATTTTAAATAATGCTTCCCTAATATTGATGTCGATTTATCTGTCTCCAGAAAAATAATGAACTTTTTTTCAACAACCAGTGCGATATTCACATATTCATTAATTAGTGTATTCGTCTCTACAAAAGTTCAACTTTGTAATCAATGCCAATTTTCTTTATTCTGTGACTCTCCTTTACCAAGCACACCAATAAGAACTGCTATAATTTGGATCATCTTCAAGTTCGAAAGCCTTGCGAGTTCAAACTTCAGTCGATCATAGTTAATTGTTCTCTTTTTGCTTTATTCTTATATCAAAACGACACCATGGATCAATGATTACCCCTTCGTTTTTTGCTTTTAATTTTATCGTTCGCCTGTTCGGTTTTCTTCTTCTTATTATTATTATTATTATTATTATTATTACTACTACTACTACTACTACTACTACTACTGTTGTCGTTGCTTTATTTCCTTTGATTTCTGGTGTGTACTCATTTCTTTCCGGGTCCCGCTCAGATACCTAAGTTTAGAAATGGCATCATGACATTTCCACTGGAAAAAAAAATTACATAGACAAAGCCCTTCCTAAGGTGTGGGCTGTTATCGTGAGAACATTTTTTTGTATTTCTTTAAGGCATAGACTACCAGGAATCCCTTCAATGAGTTTTCTGGAATCTTTTCCATTCAATCCATTCAATGTTGATGTTCTTATGTGATACATTTTTGAGATTTCGATTTCATTATTATTATTATTATCATTATTATTATTATTATCATTATTATTCTATTATTATTATTATTATTATTATTATTATTATTATTTCCTTTGATTTCTGGCGTTTACACATTTCTTTCCGGGTACCGCACCGCATCATGACACTTTCCACTGACAAAAAAAAAAAAAAAATACATAGATAAAGCCCTTCGTAATGTGTGGGCTGTACTTGTCAGAAAAATGTTTTGTATCTCCTTGAGGCATGGACTTCCAGGAATCCCTTCAATTACTCTACTGCAATTTTTTCCAACCAGTCCTAGGGCTCCAACTACAACAGGGATTGTTGATGTTTCCATATGCCACATTTTCGAGATTTCTATTTCAAGGTCCTTGTATTTTGACAGCTTTTGAATATCTTCAAAGATACATTGCAGTCAGCAGGGACTGCCATATCAACAAGGAGGCACCGTTTTTGTTTGTGGTCTTTAATAACAATATCTGGGCGGTTGGCTTTGATTGTTCTGTCAGTGTGTATTGTGTAGTCCCATAGAATTGTAACAAGTCCTATCTCTGTAACCGGGTTTGGTTGGTGTTCATACCAGTTTCTTTCAGTTTCCTTCCCGTAGAAGTTGCAGATTTTCCACTGCAGATATTGGCCCACTCTGTCATGCCGGGTTTTATATTCAGTGGGTGCCAATATCGTGCAACCTGATAAAAGATGATCAATCGTTTCTGGATATTTATCACAGAATCTGCATTTTGGGCTGACACAATATATTAGTATATGTGCTTGATAATTCCTAGTTAGCAAGCATTGGTCCTGTACAGCAAGGATAAAACCTTCAGTTTTCAACCCTGCACTACGTAGCCACTGATGGGTACGGGTTTTGTCTACGTCAGCTTGTTTGGTACGGGCAGGGTATTGGCAATGAAGCGGTTTATCTTGCCATCGCTTCTGTATCTGGTCGGTTGCATTCGTCTTTGCTGTCAATTTCAGCCGGTGTATTGTGCTGTAGTTGCATCCCTACGCCCATTTGAAACTCCATTTTGAATTTGTTGGCTTCTTTTATTACGGAGTAAAGACGCTTACTACTTTCATGTTCCTTAACGCATACCATCATCCAGTCTTCTGTAGTTTCCAAGTATCTTTGGAGGCCAATTGTTGTAGTTTTGTAGGACAGTTCTAGTTGAACTAATCCTCTGCCTCCTTCGGATCTGGGCACAGACAGATGATCAACATCAGCTTTGCGATGATGCATGCGATAGCAAGTGAGAAGCTTTCTCGTTTTGGCGTCCATTCGCTTAATTTCAGCTATGGTCCAGTTAAGGACATTAAAGCTGTATTGCACCTTCAAAGATACATTGCAGTCAGCAGGGACTCCCATATCAATAACGAGGAACTTTTTTTGTTTGTGGTCTCTAATAATTTTTCTGTCAATGTGTATTGTGTAGGCCCATATTATTATTATTATTATTATTATTATTATTATTATTATTATTGTTATTATTATTATTATTATTATTATTATTATTATTCGTGACGTTGCTTTTTCATGATTTGCTTGTTTCAAATCATTGCATGATTTCTTCTCCGCTTAATGTTCGTGATTTTCCAAGTTGTATCTTTTTTTTTAGAATTTAATTAATTTATTGTTTTTATTTTCTCCGAAAAGTTTCTCTTCTCTGCTTAGATCACTACAAGCAGTTTCATTTGTCGACAGAATTCAATATTTCCGATATAACACACAACTGATATTAATTTCTATGCCTGGATGAATATCATTTTTTTTTCTCTGAACTGCATTCCACCTGATTGCTAACGAGCTGTAGTACATCGAACCAGATAAGTACTTCAGTCATTCGTGACAGAAGTAATAAGTACATTAGCTCAACTACAAAATGCTATATCACCAGTTAACAATTTCCTTATTGTACTAAAAGTGAGAGTTTTAGAGCAAGTCCTTGATGCCTACGGCACCTGAAAAGATAAATGCCAACTAATTTATGGACATACCACCATGTATGCGATCTTGCGGCAAACCTGCTAACATCGTAATGGATAGTAATTAAATCTCCTGACGAATAATTCTAATTTTCATTTCATTACAGGTACATTGAAATAGCGAAAGATGCCTTCTAAATGCTAAGTATTAAGAAGATTTCGTTAGCAACAAAGAAAATAGCTCTGAATTGCTACTTAATATTAGTTCTCCTATATGGCACTGAATACTGAACAATTTCCTCACAGATAATGATGAGGTTTGAAGCGAGAGAGATGTGGTTCTACAGAAGGATGCTGTGAATATCATGGGCATAAAAAGGACACTTGTACTTAGAATCAGAAAGACACATTTGAAATTTCTAGGACCCATAATGAGGAAAGAGTGTTTGAAGAATTTAACACTTACAAGATATGCTGAGAGAAGAAGATACAACGGGAAACCTCACAAAAAGCTGGCGTAAATTGATGTCAAAACAAGAACTGGAAAGGATAGTAAAGGAACAAATATTTCTTAGAGTTACAAAGGATAGGAAGTTGTGGAGATCCATGATCATTGAATTCCCGAAAGGTATGGCGCATAAAGGAAAGAAAATTATAATTTCCCATTCATAAAGTTTGATAATAAGTGAATGGATAAATTACAATTTAATTTTGCAGCAAATGAAATTTGATTTTAACCCTTAAGTGCCGATACTGTGTCTACGAACAGATGAATTATAAACTAATTTTATCACAATGTAAATGGCGTTTGGTCATTTTTCCGGGTATTGCTCAAAAATTATCTAGCCACTTTATTTTTCAAGGTACCAAAATATATTACGAAATTGATATTGAAATATCTGTACTTATGTCCACACCGATGATGGGTGCCCAGGGACCCGGTATGGCCGCTTATTTTTCAGCTATTTGTTAACTGACAAATTGTTTACTTTTTCCTGCGCATATTAACGATAGTAAGGATCTTAGTTCCCTATAGAGCGAGGACATTGTTTTTTTTTTTTAGCGAAAACATTTTGACACCAACCTCAATTATTTCACTAATTTCTTTTTCAACATTTGATGATGGAAGCTACAAACCAAAGATAGTCTGCACAAGAAGCAGCCAATTGTCATATATATATATATATATATATATATATATTAAAGACATTTTTATGTTTAACGTTCTTTTTTATAGATACAAGTATTTAAGTAAATGCTCTGTTTATAATAAACAGTATTAAATAACATTTACCGGCCTGAATTAAACTTATTAAATACTGTTTATTATAAACAGAGCATTTACTTAAATACTTGTATCTATAAAAAGAACGTTAAATAAAAATGTCTTTTAAATAAATTGTCTTGTCCATTTCTTATATATATATATATATATATATATATATATATATATATATATATATATATATATATATATATATATATATATAGATAGATAGATACCTAGTGAGCCAGACAACCTAGGTAGGTTTGTCTGGCTCACTAGGTGTATCTAGGTCTGCTCTACGGTTGTATTGAGCGCTTTTGTCAGTTAGTTGTTTACTCGTATCGGGGTTTTTTCTTTGGGCTTCAGACCTGTATCTGTGCGATTTTTTTTTGGCAGAAGTTCATGTTTGTAGCTCTTTCTTTTTTAAAATTTTTTTCCCTCGAGATTGATTTGATTATTAGCAAATCAAAAATTCGAGGGTTTTTCGAAACGAGTCTAGTTGTCTATAATAATTATATATATATATATATATATATATATATATATATATATATATATATATATATATATATGCTGATGCTGGAAGTGAATCTTTCGACAGTGGTGACAATCCTATTCAATCAGATGAAGATGGTGAGCTTGACGATGTTAAAGATGTTGCTGATGGCGAAAATGATGACATTGTGGTTGACGTAGATTTAGATCAGAAACCTTGTTTCTGTTTCTGAAAGTGCCTATTTAACTCCATCGGGGAAAATGTAGTCCAATGTTCGACATGCGTCTACAAAATCTCGTGGTGCAAGTATTTTTAGTGATGATCAAGGACTCATATCGACAGTGAAAAGAAAGAAGCTTTGAATCTTTTTTTGAGCTCTGAAATTATGGAAATGATTTTAAATTAGACAAACAAGTACGGGGGAAGGAAGAAAACAGACTGGCAAATTCATACGGTGATAGAACGTCCCGCATATTTTTGTCTATTATATGCTGCCGGAGTGTCGAAAGGCAATCAAGAAAACATCAGTAAGATGTGGAAAAATTGCTCTTTTTCGAGGCCACTTTTTGCTGCGACAATGTCAATGATCCGATTTGAAGAGATTACTCGGTGAATTCGCTTTGATAGCTTAGATGTTCGGCAAGAGAGCAAGGAAGGCAATAAGTTTTCTCCATTCCTTAGGGGTTAGGACATTCCGCATTTGGCCTCGTTGATTCAGCGTGGCCGATTCGGCGTATCCGAATCGGCATAGGAATTTTTCGGCAGAGGGACGATTAGGCATCAGATTACTACTTCATCGTTATAGTCAAATTTGTTCTCTCTCTCTCTCTTTCTTTCTTTCTTTCTTCCTCTCTCTCTTTCTTTCTCTCTCTCTTTCTTTCTCTCTCTCTCTCTCTCTTGTTTAATAGTAAATTAGTACTTCGTCGTTATACTCAAATTTGCTCGAATAGTCCCATTTAAGCAAAAGAGTACTTGTAGGTATTTTTTTATATTATATTCCCTTCTGTGCAGCTTCATATTTTTTTTCTGTCGTCAAGGTTCTTTTATTCCAAATGGAAGCAAAGATTTTTATCAAAAGGTGGAAGAAACAAAGTGCTACACGGTGGATACATTTTTATTTTTGGCTAAGTACCATAGTGAAGAGCTCATCCGAACAATTACCAGGAAAGTATGTATAGAAAAGGCACGGAGGGGCAACCTTATGGCGGTGAGAAAGTGAATGAGAATGTCTGTCTACTAGGGTAGCTAGTCAATCCCTGTGGTTTATATTGAGCGGACCTTAGTTATAGTTTCTGGGAGAAAGCGCATTATCTGGCGTGATCAACATTCCGAACGAGACCAGTACGTTCAGTGTGACTACAACCCTCGACGGCTCACAAGTAGTTCCGTCTAACCAATTTCACTTACTACGCTTGGGTCAACCGTGGTATGGTTTCAGGCACATTCCAAACGTGCCTCCAGACATAACCGAAAGAAGTCACCTTCCTGACAAATGGACCATGCTGAGATTCGAACCCGGATTCTCATGCTCGGAAAGTATAAGTTCTAACGGAAGCGTATGTTCACGTACCCATGGCACACAAAAATAATCACAAAATCACAAAATAAAATACAGCATCCGATAGATAAAATATGATGAGAGACTTTAATGCGTTGAGTAAGGGAACATTATCACAGCCGTTCTAGTTGTGTTGTAAAACTAACAAAATGAGAAAATATATGCTGTACATTTATGAAAGATTTCTCACAGTTAATCTGTAGAAAAAGACAATATTTATAAATGTAAAAGACAATAGAAAAGCTTTAATATTAGCCGAATATTTTCAAGGCAAAAACGAAATTTATTAAAACAAAGTTACTAATAACAACAAAACAAAATGTTCTTAGCAACTGGAAGAATTTAGAAAACGCTATTATATTCATATTGTCAACTGAAAATTGGAGAAACAAGTAGAAATGAAAAAAAAAACGCATTTATGAGCACAAAATAGACCTCACAAATAACAACAACTAATGCACTAAATACATAGAAATAAATTCAACCACAATATCGAATTTAAAAATGCTACACTCATAAAAAAGAAAATAATTCACTCAGAAGGAAAATCCTCGAGAGTGCCCCCATTGAATATTATTCAAATATTAATCTACGCCCAGGTCTTTTCCCTATTTCACCTTTCCTAACAAAATTACTACTCTCCCAAGCAAACATGCACAACTGTATCAAGAAATCAAAAGGAAATGGTTAAATCCGCCAACACAACAATAAAAACGATATTTCCACACGTGACAATAGTTGACGTAATTTTCAGTTAACAATATGAATATAATAGCGTTTTCTAAATTCTTCCATTTGCTAAGGACATTTTGTTATTATTAGTTACTTTGTTTTAATAAACAAAGCAAGTTCAGTTGACCATTGATGACAATTCCAGAAAATATAAACATTTTTTTTTTTTTGCTATCCTCTGCCAGCCACAATGATGGAGAAAGCATTGCCACGAACCATCGCCAGTGAGACACGCTGCAAGAGCCACTCCGTTTCGCGAGGGTCGTCCCTTAATCGAGAGGCAATCACGCCAATCCTCCGAAGGAACGCCATCGAACGAGGGCCAACAACCCCTGAAGTCTCCAATGCCACAGGAGTAAAAAAAATCTATCAGCAAGAGAAGGATATTTAACTATATCTTTCATCTCTGCGGATCCCGGGTCAACCGCGGACTTGATCAAATTACCGGCCGAAAATGTATACGCACAGGTCGCATCATTTCGTTTTTGCCTTGAAAAAGTCCACATTGGACGAATTACGCCGGCTAATATTGCAGTATATTTAGTATATATATTGGAAATATGTGTTAAAATTAACTGCAGATGAAACAGTGATTAAGAATATTATACAGAAATAAAAAAATTCTTATGAATTAGATTAAGACTAAACATCTAAATCATCTCAACTTACACTTACTAATAATACTGACCGCATAAAAATTGGAGAAAACCGAATTCCCATGAAAAATATCATACATAATTTATAAGTTAAACTACCACCACCTGCACCTGTAGTCTAACCTGCCACCTATCAGATCGCTCATCAATCAACACAGCTTACGAGGTGATGACATACCATTTTTCCTGCGACTAATACTTGCAAATTAGTCGTATAAATCAAATAAATTGCCAAAATGACTGGAGGCCCCTTATAAAAATAAGATATCCTAAGCTAAACAATGGCTACCTATCGTCTAAGAAACGGTGTGCTAAATCTATTTACTAATTAACAAATGAACAGGTAAGATATTGTAAGTGATGCCACCATCGTGGACAAATAAGAAAACTGAATTTAAAACTATACTGGTCAAAGACTGCAAGCGCCATGTTAGAGATAAATTTAAAAACTTCACAATCATTCGTGACTTATAAAAATTTTATGTTTTTTGTTAAATGTCAAAAGTCTAGTCAAAAATGAAAAAAATAATAAATAAATAAAAATAACCCGAATCTTTATAGAATAATTACACTGTCTTCTCAGGCACTTTTTCGTGTGCTTGTTGATCAGGGTAAGCTTTAGGGAAATTTAAACTGAACCCTTTATTTAATATATAAGGTCAGAGTGTTCTCATTCCGTTGTCGGGTATATCTTGTCTTGTTCGTATTTAGTACTGCTCTCTGTGCATCTACTGAGCCTAAATATGTACTAGCCTCCCCAGAGATTGAACACACAACTGTTGTATTACCAAATTCACAAACCAATCCGCAACGCTTTTGTCCTGGGTTTGCTCCCGTATATTGAGTAAAGTGTTCAATTTGGAATTCTCTGAAAGTCACCTGGATGGAGAGACACTTGGAGAAGGTCGGGATGGGGATCATAGTTCAAATATGATAATAATAGATTTGCCGAATGTAATAATAGAAGATCTGCCAAAAAAGGTAAAATTTAGTAAGAATCTGAACGTAAATTTACTGTTGATTCTATATTATCACGTGGGATATTTAATAACAAAAGTGATGTAAACCTAAACAAAAAGAAACTAAATGAAATCAGCCAGACTATATAACCAAAACATATATCTGAAAAAAAAAAGAAATTTAAAATCCTGCGTGCCCCTCTCCTTTGTGCGCATGTTTAATCACACCAGCATAAACATCACTAAAAGACGAAACGCATCAAACGAAGTTTTTTCCGACTTCCATATATATATATATATATATTTATTAAAGACATATTTTTATGTTTAACGTTGTTATTTTATAGATACAAGTATTTAAGCAAATGCTCTGTTTATGATAAACAGTATTAAATAACATTTACCGGCCTGAATGTCCGAGAAATTTTCATAGAAAATTTTCGTTCTTTGACAGGATTCGAACCTGTATCCTATACGGAACCGTCATATACGCTGACGTGCCTTTACCGCTTGAGCTACAAAGAACCAATCGGTAGACAAGGTCGAATTTACTGCTTATAAACTCCAACTTTTCCATGAATCTCGTACATTCATAACTGCTCTGGCGTATCGAATGTAAACAAATGACGTCATATATTAAAAGAAATGGACAAGGAGGATGAAACAATTTATTTAATAAAGACATATTTTTATGCTTAAATACTTGTATCTATAAAATAACAACGTTAAAATATAAAAATATGTCTTTAATAAATAAATTGTCGGACCTATGTCTTTTTATATATATATATATATATATATATATATATATATATATATATATATATATATATAATTTTAAACGTTATTTTGGGGATAGTCATATTTGAGTAGACGCTCTTTTATTAAACAGTATATTTATTTATTTTCGTCTACCGGCCTGAATGTTCGAGAAATCTTAACAAAGAAGATTTGAATATATATATATATATATATATTATATTTTTTTCCATTTTATACTCTTTTTGGAACTTTGGATTTTGTTTTTAGTCATTAATTTATTTATAATTAAAATCTATTTTAATCGTGTTCCAATTAACCTTCCCCATTCGCTATTTACTAAGGCGTCTTTCATCGTTTCCTGTTGCTCGACAACATTCACCTTTTGAGAAAGAATTGGCTGAAAGGCTCCCCTCAAGGTAAAAAGACGTCCATTTTATATATATAGATATATATATTAAGACATTTTTATGTTTATACATTCTTTTTTAAAGATACAAATATTTAAGTAAATGCCATATTTATAATAAACAATATTAATAACATTTACCGGCCTGAATGTCCGAGAAATTTTCATAGAAAATATTCGTCCTCCGACAGGAATGCGAACCTGTATCCTATACGGAACCGTCGTATAGCCTGACGTGCCTTAATCGATTGAGCCACAGTGGATTGTTCGGTTAGCAAGGTCGATTTTACTGCTTTTAAATTACAATCTTCCATGAATCTCTCACGTACATTCATATCTGCTCAAAGCGTATCCAAATGTAAACAAATGACGTCACACATTATGAAATGGACAAATTCCGACAATTATTTTAAGGTGGACGAATATTTTCCATGAAAATTTCTCGGACATTCAGACCGGTAAATGTTGTTAATACTGTTTATTATAAACAGAGCATTTACTTAAATATTTGTATCTATAAAAAATGTATAAACATAAAAATGTCTAAAAATAATTATCGGACATTGTCCATTTCATAATATATATATATATATATATATATATATATATATATATATATATATATATATATACTAAAGTAGACACTGAGGTCAACACTAAGTGGTGTTAGTCCGTTTCGTCCTTGAACGCATGATCATTAAGTTCAAGTACGAAAGAAACTATCGCCACTTGGTATTGGTCATTTCTTGTATTACTTCAAGTGGCCTGTACAATTGAGAAAACTCATATCATCACGCTGGATCAGGCGATGGTTTTCCAGCAAATGAGTCGCATGTTTATCAAAACAATTACAATGAAAGTATTTATAGAAAAGGCGCAGGGCAGATAGAGTGATGGAAAAAGTGATTGATGCCGAGAGACCAGGTCAGGTGCAAAGAAATATAGTTTGAAGGTGTGCTATATTTATGGGATAAAGTGCTCAATATCATAGATAGCGGACATGTAAATATAGATATAAACGTGAAATATAAGTCAACACTCAGAGGCGACAGGCTGTTTCATATTAGACGGCCTGACGATTGCGTCTAGTATGAAACAGCATTTGCCTCAGAGTGTTGTCTTCTATGATCACTTTTCATATATATATATATATATATATATATATATATATATATATATGAATGATAGAAATTAAGGAGGATTTTAGATAATTAAGTAATATATATATATATAATAAATAAAAAATAATATAATAAAATAAAAATATATAATATATGCTATCATACATACATATATATATATATATATATATATATATATATATATATATATATATATATATTGAACAATAAAGAAAATAAAAAATTAAAAATTAAAATCTTTTAGACACACTGGGTTGTAGATTAATATTCTTTCGTTTTTTTTATTATTCCATTTAGATTCCTCGAGTAGTTTTTGACCGAAATGGCCATCATTGGGAGGAGAAATATTTCTGCTTGCTTTGTAGCAGTGAACTACAGAAATGAATGTCTTGATGGAGAAAATGAACTTTTGTCTGTAGTTTTCATTTGTTTTTTATTTTTTTATCTTTTAACATGAATCTTTTAACATTCCTTGTGTTGGTCAAACAGTCTCTTTTAAGTTGTTATTTGAGATAAGAGCTGGATAGATACATATTATTCTAAATTCTCTGGTCAGTTTGACAGTTTTATTGGACCTGGTGAGGGGATGTGTCTCTGTTTAGTGTTTGTGTGTGTGTTATTTGGTTCTTAGGGGTGAGTGAGTATGATATGTGTAAGCGTGTGTATTGCTGTGGGTGTGTGTTATCATTTTGGCTCATTAGGGAGTGAGTGAGTATGATGTGTGTAAGTGTGTATATTCGTGTGGGTGTGTGTATATAGTGTGAGGCCTCCACACCTCCGTAAGCATGTCTGTCTTGTGTGGGTGAGAAATGTGGGTAGGTTTGATTTGTTGACTATCTATATATTGTTAAATTTATGATTTAGCCCGGCTGGGTATTTTGTTTTAGACGTTGTATCCACTTATTTTCATGGGACTCTAAAATCTTTCTAATGTTATCTGCTCTGAACTTTTCTATTCTCTCAATTATAGTGAATATATATTATCCCTCACCAAAAATCCTTCTAAAATTTCTTAGCAGTAGACCCAGCAATTGATTCAGTATACATAAATACATTACTTAATATATATATTATCCCTCACCGTAAATTCTTTTAAAATTAAATGCAACTGCCAAAAAATACGATTGGTCAATGAATGTATCACCGATAATATTGTATACTAAACGAGCATACATTCCGGTAACGATGTTAAATTTTATTTAGGTTCCATTGAAAATCCTTGGAAATTTCATTTTTACTATCATCGAATGACCTTAAGTAATATAAAATACAAAAGCAGCAAATATTTCTGGCAATTACAGAATGATGGCATCTCACCATCAATCAACTGGGAAATTATAACAAGAGGTAAATCTTATAATGAAAAAGAAATAAATGTAACTTATGTCTTGTTGAAAAACTGGTTATCTTAAAATACTTAAATGACTTAATTAAACATGAGAAATGAATTGATAGTTATATGCAGACATAAAAACAACTATCTGCTTAATTACGTTGATCAAGATTAATTTTTAATGTAAATTACGGTTCATTTTTTATGTAAATTACAGTTTATTTTTCATGTAAATTACTATTTATTTTGAATAAGAATTATTTTTTAAATAAGAAGTAATCTCCCTTTAGTTAAAAAGTTAAAAAATGAATATTCACAATTCAAAAATTATTTTTTTTTTAATTTTCTTTCTTTTTTTCTTACATGCACGTATAAATCCCACTTATTTTAACTGCCAAATATAATTTTGAAAATTAAAAACTCTAATCCCAGCATAATATATAACTACGCCAAGAATCAGAACCAGATTAAAATTCAAGTTGCGTAACGATCAGTCCATACTCAGTACCTGAAGATTACGTTGTGCATGAAACTCTGAGTCATGCTTGCGGTAAGGAATATCTATATTTATTAATATATACATAATAGCTCTGTTATAATATATTGAGCACTGTTTTATTATCACCAGCACTATATATACATATGTGTGTGTGAGAGAGAGAGAGAGAGAGAGAGAGAGAAGACGAGAGTGCTCTTAGATACATATAAAGAGTTGGAGGATTTAGATGCATATCTACAGGTAGAGATGGCTAAATTGTGGCCATTTTATATTTTAAATTTCGCGCATGCGCGTTATTAGTTTTTGATTTTGTCGACTGCACAGTATAATATGGTAAGTTGGGCACCATCTGTGAGAAAAAGAGCAACATGTCGTAATTCACTCCATATATATATATATATATATATATATATATATATATATATATACACCCACACTGGAGGCGATGGGTAAATTGTCGCGAGTTTATATTTGTAATTTCGCATTTGTACGTTGTTTGTTTTTGTCGACTGCACAATATAGTAGGGTCAGTTGGGCACTGTCTGTGAGAAAAAGAGCACCATCACGCAATTCACTCCATCCAGAAATTTGGAAACGGCATAATGTACTGCTTGACATTCGCGCCGGAACCTCCAATACGAATATTTCACTGTGTTTGGGTGTCAATCTGTGGAAAGTGCAGAGTATTTGGAAAGAGGTTGATGAGTCTAATGGTGATTACGATGGTGTTTGGAGTGATCACTAGTAATGGGGACGTTATTCCTCCATTCATCTTCCCACAGGGCCTCAGAATCAACACGGAGGCCTACATCGTGCCTTGAGGGGGTAGTGCTGCATTGGTTCAAGAAGGTGGCAGCTGGAAGATCGTATGTCTGGCAAATGGACTCTGCACCATGCCACACAAGCAGAATAATCCAGGCTTGGCTGTCAGACAATTTCTGTGACTACATCGCACCTTACATCTGGCCACCTAACTCCCCAGATTGCTACCCACTTGATTATTATGTGTGGGCGCAGCTCAGCGGGAGACCAAAAAACTCCTTGTAAAAGATCAACTGAAGGCAAGGATTATGGAAGCATTCAGATGGGTGAAATGTCGAACTGAACCTTTTATTTCGCTCACTGGAGTAGACTGTTCTAGTTCCACGTGCCATGTTTAATGGATGTCTGTTATCAGTTATCTCCTGTTAATTTCCCTCTGAAAGTTTTCCACTGTCTTAGCTGGGTATTGAACTCACACTCTTTAGGTCTTGTCACTGGATCTAACTAACGCCTTTATCCACTGTGCCATGTGTCCTCGAGGACACATGGTACAGTGGATAAACTTAAGCAAAGAGAACGTTCAGAAGAGTTGCAGGCGATTCCGAAGTTGTCTGGAGGTCGTGATTGAAGCCTGTGGCGAGTTTATTGGACAGATTTACTTTTTAGTCTTTCAAGATATTTTTGCGTCATTTTGGTGGATATATCTCTTAAAATGAGATGTCAGTGTTAATTTCATTTTTAAGTTATTTAGACGACAATTTATCCATCGCACCCTCTATGTGTTACATAATAACAAGTATCGGATATTAACAGACAACGGAGGCCTTCACTGATAAGCAATGAAAACTTCGTCTTTGGTACAGAATTAAGAATTAGCAACGAAGAAACTGCTTGCTCTAAGAATCTTTTTAATTTCAACAGCGGACCCATTAACTTTTGTTCTGGGCTTTCCGTGCTCATATTTTGTTTTTCTCCGACGGCAGCGTCTCAGATTGATCTGTAATCACTCAAGCAAACGCATCTATTCATGGAATGTTCGTTTACGTGTTTCTTTTTTTTTTATTCTTGTTCCTATTCTTCCCATTTGCCAGATTGGCAATTTACGCGGTTTGGAATCAAGCAGGAAAACAAATGCCGACCTGGGATTTTTTATCCAACTCACGCGAAGTTCCGTGCATAACCATTTTTGCAATGTTAAGCATTTTGATTTTCAGTTCATTATTTACCATTCTTTGGATGCATATGAGAATGAAAAAAGATGAAAACACCTTCGAAATTTGCT
>CAHIKZ030000609.1:1032500-1037500 GCA_903632075.3 Acanthosepion pharaonis
TGGTGGAACTCTACTGAGTTCTCTGTAACCATAGGACTGTGCCCCCTGGAGCCACGACTACTCTCACCAAGCCAATAGAGTTCCACCACGAAATATGTGAGTGAGCGGCGCTTTGTTGAGTCTGATTTGCATTCTTTCCGTCACCGAGGCCCAGTGGAGCACTTGGTATGATGTTTGCTTGACAACCTAACTGTCATGGTTTCAATTCGCGGTAGTGGGTGCGTACTGTTGATGAGCCCAAAATATAGGACAAATCGGCTATCCAGTGCTTTCTGCATTCTGTTGAGATTTCTATCAGACTCGATGAATTACTTAAATATAATTATCAAATCCTCCTAATAATTTCTGTATATATATTATGAAATGGACAAAGTCTGACAATTATTTTAAGATATTTTTTATGTTTATACGTTCTTTTTATAGATACAAATATTTAAGTAAATGCTCTGTTTATAATAAACAGTATTAACGACATTTACCAGCCTGAATGTCCGAGAAATTTTCATAGAAAATATGCGTCCATATTTAAGCCATGCAAAAATTCAATTAAACCAGTTTTGCTAGATTAAACCAACAAAGTCTGTCAGGAATTCGGCCAGCACGTCTGACGCAATAAATCCGAACGTGCAGAGAAATAGCGAAAGATGCCTTCCAAAAGCTAAATAGCGTATCAATAGAGATGGACATTTCGTCAGAGTACTGACCTGCTATGTATTATCAATCATCCTATATGGCAGTGAATGCTGGACAGAGGAAAAACAAACTTAAGGCTAGAGAGATCTGCTTCTACAGAAGGATACTGAGAATACCATGGACGGAACATATGTGTAACGAGGAAGTTTAAAGAAAACGTCAATGTAAAAGACGCTTGTACTTAGAATAAGAAACAGACGGTTAAGATTTCCGGAACACATAATGAACAAAGAGGCTTGGAAAATTTAACACTCACAGGATATATTGGAATAGAATGGAGTGAAGGAAAATATCGAGTAATCTACGTAAGAAAGAAAAGTATACTAAACTGTTATGTAATATCTTCCCTCCTATACGACAATGAATGCTGGACAATTTCATCACAGAGGAAGAAGAAACTTGAGGCAACCGAAACGTGGTTCTACAGAAAGATGCCGAGAATATCAAGAAACGCACAGCGAATTTTTAAAGACGAAAACAAAATAGACATTTATATTTAACATTAGGGAGAGACAGTTATTTTTATGGCACATAATGAGGAAACAGGGTTTGGAAAATATGATACTCACAGGATAGAGTGAAGGCAAGAGGAAGCGTGAAAAATAGCTCTTGACCTACATTAAGAGCTTGTTGGTAGAACAAGGATTAGGAGATATAACAAAAAGATAGATTTTACAAGAGCTTCAAAGGATAGGTAGTTGCAGAGGACCATGATCGCCCACGACCTGAAGGGACATGGCACATAGAAGAAAAAGTGTGTAAAGTTTGTTAGCAGCAGGCATTGGCTATAAACTATATATTGATTAATTTGTTTGATTGACGACATATCAACACCACATGGATCATTTAATGCCGAAATTTAATTTTCTTAGGAGCTTCGAAGGAATAAAAATATGATGTTATTCTGCTTTCACAACTGAATACATGGTAAATGATACTCAGATTTTGTGCATATAGATGTTTGTACAGACATGATTACTAGAGGTGGTGATATGTGTATTTTATGTTGTAGTTTTGTTGACGCTATATTCTTGAATACAGTTTGATTTGATTTTTTCCTTTCTGTTTTAATTATTGATAAGAAATAAAACAGAATTATTATGTCTCACCAATTTCTTTTCTTTAACATATGGATTATTCAATACCAAAATCTAAAAATGAACATTCAAACTTTATAATTAATTCAAGTGAACGACATTATTTCATGATTAAATTTATAATTACTTAGCTACATTTTCTTTTTACCAAATAATCTTATAAAATAAAACGAGGAGTGAAATCTTATTTCTCTTTACAAGAAATAAGGATTAATCATAGCAAATTATCATTTGAATTCTTTCTTTTAACAATGAATTCAATTTTACAATAAAATGTATTGTCATTTTGTTATAGGAATGTATTAGTGCCCATATTACTATAAAATATATTGTCATTTTCTTATAGAAATGTATTGTTGCCCATTTTACTATAAAACATTGTAATTTTGTATAGAAATGTATTATTGCCCATTTTACTGTAAAATGTATTGTCATTTTGTTATAGTAATGTATTGTTGCCCATTTTACTATAAAATATATTGTCATTTTGTTATAGGAATGTATTATTGCCCATTTTACTATAAAATGTATTGTCATTTTGTTATAGATATGTATTGTTGCCCATTTAACTATAGAATATATATTGTCATTTTGTTATAAAATGTATTGTTACCCATTTTACTATAAAATATATTGTCATTTTGTTATCGAAATGTATTATTGACAATTTTATTATAAACTATATTGTCATTTTGTTATAGAAATGTATTGTTGCCAATTTTACTATAAAACATATTGTCATTTTGTTATAGAAATATATTATTGCCCATTTTACTATAAAATATATTGCCATTTTGTTATAGAAATGTATTATTGCCCATTTTACTATAAAAATGTCTTGTTGGTTGGTTGATTTTTAGCAACATATCAACCTCTAGGGATTATTTAATGTCAAAATTTAAATATAGACATTAAAACTTTGAAGAAAACTTTAAATAAATTAAAACTTTACATATCAACACCTCATGGGTCATTTATTGCAGAAATTCTATTTTCTTGAGAGCTTGAAGTAATAAAAATATATTATTCTGCTTTCACAATGTAATACATGGTAAATGATACACAGATTTTGTGCCTTTACATGTTTGTGCAGACATAATTACTAAAGGCGGTGATGTGTGCCTTATGTTTTTGTAGTTTATATTTTGGAATTCAGTTTGATTTCTTTAAGAAATTGTAGAATATTATATGCATTAATGTCATGAAAGAGTTCTTACATGTTGGTTGTTTGGTTGATTTTGTTTAGCAGCATATCAACCTTTATAGGTCATTAAATACCGTTTGTATACCTTTAACTACAGATAAAATTTAATTTTACTACCAATGGGTGTTGTTAGTATTTTTTATATATAAAAATGAATTGGTGGTATTTTTACTATAAAAATGTAATTTTATTCTTTCATTGTGTTTTGCTTTTGTTTGGGGGTTCACTATTTACCCATAGCTGGGACCCCAAACAAGAGCTAGCAAACCGGATTAGAGTAAACTTGAGAACAACAGCAATCCTCAAAATCTCCGATCTCCCGATCAGAGGCCTTGTTGCTGTATGTAGTTTATAGTCATACCCAGGACTAATGAAGTATACACCTGAATGTAATCATACATGAATATTTTAATATAAGCACCTATTTACACGAGTCGGGGATAATTAAAAGAATGCTAGTCACTATAATTAGCCAATCGAGAATGTTATCTCAGTGCGTTCGGCTTTTATGAAGCATGTAAGTGATTTCACATCAATAGCATTAAAGATTCGACCAAGTGTTCTCAATTTGCATGACTGGTTTATTCCATACGCTTGTTTTCAATAGTTTATTATGGTCCATAAAATAAGACAAGATTAATAAATTATGCACTGCGTGGTCTCTTGTCTTCTTCTAACGCACTTTAGAGAGAGAGCTAAGGGTGCTTTTGCCCAGCACCGTAAAATTAAAATACTGACCTAAAATCTCGAGTTATGTTCGTACATAGCCTCGTCAGATCTAGACTTTTATGCGGGTATCATGCAGAAATATATAAACACTTGTGGAAAATTATACTCCATTTTGCAGGCTCTTTCCTGCAGACGAAACGTTGCAAGCCTATCGATACTGTTATTTCCATGGCAAACATTCAAACGAGCGCCGTTCTTTATTTACACCAGTGCAGATGTTTAAAACAGTTAGGACACGTCATGCTACCTCCGTGGAGCCGAAACAATCTCATTTCCTCCGTGTTCTAAATGGGAGAAGGTTTCGCTCGCATATCTTTTCCCAAGAATTGGCACTTTGGAGAACAGGCTCCCGCGTGAGTGTTCCTCTGAACACTAAAATCTTGACCTCTTTAAGTCAGGAGTTAATTGTTGTGATCAAGTATATGGTTAAGAAATAACAAAACAAGAGGTTGCAGATAAATAGTGTATCGAACAGTAAATACAACAGAAGAGTGTTTCGGTTGACCAGCGTTCAGTCTATATCACTGTTAATATTTAACAGCACCCCCTCCATGAGGGATGTATGTGGCACAAGGCCGAGTTTACTGTGGGTTCTCCGAGTCCGTATGCTCGGCCAAAATTATTCCCTTAGAACCCGCATAAACGGGTTCAGAGTCTGACTGCCTCCCCGGACGAAACTTTGCCTTTCGGCAAAGCCTCATCCGGGTTCCTCTCTGCTCAAGGCAGAGAGTTCGACAGTAACGAACAAGCTATATCACTGTTAATATTTAACAGCCCCTCACGAGGGATGTATGTCGCACAAGGCCGAGTTTACCGTGGGTTCTCCGGGCCCGTAGGCTCGGCCAAAAATATTCTCGTAGAACCAGCATAAGCGAGTTCAGGTCTGTCTACCTCCCCGGACGAAACTGCTCTTTGGCACAGCCCCGTCTGGGTTCCTCTCTGCTCAAGGCAGAGAGTTCGACAGGAGCTGTGAACAGTCACAGCATCGGAGGGAACAGTCTATCACTATTCCCTCCGAAGCTTACTTTCCTACTAGTTTATAGTAGGTGGAAGAGTCCATAATATCCTCATTAGAGGGAAGACATCACAACAGCTATCTATCCTCATAATCTTCACCTTGTACTACTGTTTCATTCATAACACACATACACCTCTTTCATCATTACCATTTTAACATGGCTTAAGTGGTTCTCGGGCCTTATACTGAGTGAATTCTATTATTAAAAACGCTATAAAACAGTTTTCTCTGATCAAACGAATAAATTCTATAAACCTTA
>CAHIKZ030000609.1:1042500-1100000 GCA_903632075.3 Acanthosepion pharaonis
AAGGTTAAAGCAATGACTAATGATTAGGAGAACGTTTGTATAATTAGAGGATAACAATTGAAAACGGAAATATAATTTGTACTACGACTATAAAGTAATAATTATAGAGAGCCTACTGTAGTGCAATGATTAGTAAGCTTGTCTTGCAAGGTACATTTTCTTGACTTACGTGTTCGATCCTGAATGAGTGTACCACTGTTGTGACTCTGTTTCAGACTAAGCCAAGGAACGCCTCACTATGGAGCAATAGCCAGAAAACAAGTTTTTCAGACCATTTTACACAATGACATATGAAATACTGAAAATGTCATGAAATATATATATATATATATATATATATATATATATATATATATATATATATATATATATATATATATATATATATATATATATATATATATATATATATATATATATATATTAAATTTTTATATACTTTGTTGAAATACTGTATCCTATTTTAAAAACACACACGCACATTATATATATATATATATATATATATATATATATATATATATATACATAATCTATTTTCAATGAAACGTTTTTCCATTTGTCAAAATTTTAAAAACTTTGTCGAGATTTCTGCATCCTATTTTAAGCACACACACACACACATAGATAGATAGATAGATAGATAGATATAAACTAAATAAATATTAGAAACTGTATATATGTGCATTAGTGTTTCTACGCAGGTAAGCAATAAATATTTACTTAATTGAGTATAAAGTGTAAACAAAACAATGCTCAATGTGGTGAGACAGAGCTATATATATATATATATATATATATATATATATATATATATATATATATATATATATATATATATATATACGTTCGAGTGCAACCAAAAACCATAAAACTAAGTTGCACTACGAATATATATATATATATATAAGATGTATTCCGTCAGCAAGAATTATTTCAAAGACGTTTTGCTAAATAATATTTTTAAAGCTTTCAAATTTTCAAAGTTGTTTTGTTTTATAGATAAACTTGCCGGCGGTAAAGTGACTGAAATCGGAATGTCAGGTCAGGAGGGCAATATTACAAACCCCGTTTCTTTGGATTTTGTCGAGAATCACGCACTATATAGCAAGATCACCAGACCAGATATGACAGCAATAGTCAATGCGCGGACAAATGGTAAAGAGAATAGCGAGAGAAAAATGCCTGGTATGTCACAGTGAACCAACTAGCAGAAGGCGTAACAAATAACTCCATATAAACACGACATTTCTTGTCAGTAGAAAAAGCAAGAACAAGAAGACGCAATGAGCTTCTCTTCTGGAGGTTAGCATCAGCCATGCTGATGAAGAGGAAAAATGATTCCCCATGATTATTAAGATAGAGCAGTTTCATTTTCGATGCTTTAGAATTTACAAGTCATTTCTTGCCACGGTTAACAACTGATGAGGGGTCATTTTCGAGAGTTGCTGACCGTTTCATTTTGTGGGACCTGTCGGACTTACTGTTAAGACAGGAGTAAATGTTTGTGTCATCAGCGTAAATACCTAGTTGGGAACTGATGACATTGGGAAGGTCGTTGATGAAGATAAAAAGCAACGTAGGTCCAAGTATATATAGCCCTGGGGTTGGCGACGTATTAATGTAAAAGGATCTAGAAGAGTGACCTTTCAATACGATTTTCATCACACAATTTGGATTAAATCAAATATTCGGCCGGAGATATCAAGAATGCCAGCATACCAAACGCCTTGGAGATATCTAAAGCCACATCCCGAGCCTCAACGTTTTTATCTAAAGCCTCATAGGCAAATTCACTGATAACAGTTAACACATCGGCGGTCATATTGTCTATCTGAAATACAGCCGGGTAATGTGAGATGCTTAACCAATTTAGATTTGATTAGGGCATCTGGTATTTTGCCAAAAGTAGGAAAATATTATTGAAACGATAATTTGAAGGATCAGATGGTTCGCCAGTTCTTAAAGAGAGTAAATACAGAAAAGGATTTACAAAAAGCTAGAAAGAAAGAAGTAAGGAGTTTGTTGTAGAGTTTAGAGAGAATATGAGCAAGTTCAAGAGCATATTTCCATTGGGAAATTGTAGAAATACAGTCAAATCCGTAAGCTTTTGGGATCTAGTTTGTGGACGATAGCAGAAACTATGGACGGATTTATGCGGATATCACTCATTTCATCCTAAGGAGTAAATCAGACAATGATACTCCTTAAGAGTCGACACTGGAGTCGGAAGAGAATTTCCGAGCAATGTACTCTGCTTTAGAAAAAACATTCACCGACTGAGCAGCCAGTGTTACTGTCGGTTGAACATTATAAAATCTTTCTCTGAAAACAATTTTCAGGAAAATAGTTTTCTCATGTCCAGTAACTGTTATCGCTCTTTCTATTATTGATGGGGATTTCCTTCCTAACTTTTTGTTTGAAGCAGTGTAGAACGCCAACATCTAGATTATTCATTATTTTTTCTTCGACTTACATTTTCTATCCATTTTAGTTGCTGGTACTGTGCTTCAGTAATGTGGTTTCTGTCAAAAATCTGGCGTTAATTATAGATTTCTAAAAATCCGATATTAATTGTAGATTTCGTCTAAGAATCCGGTATTAATAATAAGTTTCTATCTATAACCCGCCGCCCTCAAATCAGACGTTGGTTATTGAAGGTTTGCTAATATTTTTCTAGTTATTAAGTATCCATAAAACATATATAGCAGTTTAGAAATTGTGGTATAGCGTTTCTAGTATTTGCTGGGGTTTAAATTCGTTGTGTATAAATATTCTTTGAAAAGAATTAAAAAAAAATCTCTGACCTATACAACTTGAAAACTCATATTTCTTCTGAACTCTTTTTCACGACTGACAAAACAAACTCCGATATCATAACATTACACAGCCCCATCAAAGGGATTAAATAAGCAGGCAGAATAAGGTCTTTGGTTGGCAACCAATCTAGTAGATGGGGACGCCTCAGCGTAGGATAATAGTGTGACAGTCTGTTTGAGCATACTACTAAAAGTTATTCTCTCTTGTTGCCTTGTGCTAACACTAATCTGAGTAAATATTGTAGCCTGTTTAGGGGCCAGAAAGAACGACACGGAAGACGGAGGTAGGATTGAATAAGTGTATTGAAATAACAGATATATACAAAGCAAGAGTGTCAGTAATAAGCAGATAGAGGTATACGTCCGAACGGTAGGTTAACACTGCGTCTAGGCTATATTTAAAAGCCCACCACCACCACCACCACGAGGGTTGTATGGGGCACAAGGCCGAGTTTACCATGGGTTCTCCGAGGCCGTAGACTCGGCCAAAAATATACCCTTAGAACCTGTATAAACGAGTTCAGGGTCTATCTACCTCCCTGGACGAAACTCTGCCCTTCTGCATAGCTTTGTTCGGGTTCCTTTCTGCCTGAAGGCAGAGAATTCGACAGAAGTCTACGCTCCCAACCGACTCTCGGAGTTAGCATTTATGAGTGGAGGAAGAGTTCATTCTACTGTAGGAGGGTTTACTACAACAGTAAATAACAAGGAAGCCCAGTGATGAAATAATGGTTAACGAGCTGGTCTAGTTGACGACTGCAAGTATGTAGTAATGTCGATATTCACAAAGTGTTCCATACTTGGGACCTTGTGCAAAATTAAGCTAAGCTAAGCAAATAACAAACAGACGAGGAAAAAGGGTCCTTTACCTCTTCTCCAGCAGTCCATGTAAGACATATGTGCAATAGCGTTAAAATCACACTGGTAATCGGAGCAGAGTTAATACAACAGACTTAATATCACATACTTACGTTCTGTTGCATTAGAACAGGGACAATCACCAGAACTTAAGCTGTGGTTGGAACAACAAAATGAGATACTGTAAAACCATCCAGATTGCACGATTTTTTTCCATACATATATCACAATTGCCGTGAAATGTTTAAAATATAAATATGTCTAATGTATATTATATATATATATAAATATAAGAATATATATATATATATATATATATATATATATATATATATAAATATAAGAAGGTAAAACAAATGTGAATAAAGAATTTCGTGACTTGCTCCAATCAGGATTCAATGGGTTAAATTATTTTACAGACTTGTTAGAACTACAACACCCATTAACGTCCTTGACACTTTCAGGATGATCGTCGTGAAATTTCCCATAATGCCCAATAGCTTGTGAGGGCAGGGATTTCAACATTTGAATGTATTAAAATGCAATTATAAACATTGGTCAACTGTTGACTTTATACATGCCTATATATAAAAATAAATACCTACAGCCACACACACTCACACATACACACACACTCACACACACATGCATATATATGAAGATAGATATGATAAAAGTTTGATGGTATGATATAATTACGATAAAAGTAATCGGAATCAGCGAATATAAGTAAAAAAAGTGGACATTGAAATCAACACTGAGCGGCTAAAGTATGTTTTTCATGTTAACGCAATCGCCAGGCATGAAGATTGCGTTCTAGCATGAGACTGTCACCACTTCATATTGACCTTAGTATCCATATTATATATATATATATATATATATATATATATATATATATATATATATATAAAGAGGGATATATAGAAAAGAAGAAGATATATATATATGTTAAAAAGAAGAGAGAAATATATATATATATTAAAAGAAGATATATATATATATATATATATATATATATATATATTAAAAGAAGAGAGAAACCGCAAACGTATAGTAGGTATAGTATAGGTTTGGTGTATACGGAATAAATTCCAATAACCAACAAATACTATTCTTAAAAGAGTGCTCAATACACAGTAGAGCAAATACAATTATTTGTTGGAAAATTATAACATAAATATGTTATAAAATCACTACAAAAATAGCCATTTTGTTTCAACACTTCTGGTGTCTTATCAAGTGATGCTGTTGAATGTAGAATAAAGGTTTTTTTAAAAAGTTCAAATCAATCAAACACCCCTCGCTAAGGGGAAACGCTGTTACATAAGCTGGAATGACCAATCAAAATACAAGTATACGAGAATTCAAAAAACTTGACAACGAACTAAGTTTATAATAATTATTTAATGCTTTAATGTTGGGGTTAGACTAAAATAGAATTTATTCTAACTAATAAATATTAAATTATACGATAAAATTAGAAATTAAAAATTACCCATTTTAAAATTTAAGTTTTATCTATATTATATTTAAAATTATAAAATTACTGAGGAAAAAAGAAAAAATACATATATTATTCTATTTATTTTGTTTTTATTGAAATTAAGTTGGAATAAACGTTAAGATCAAATGTTGCTCCGAACTTCATGACAACATAGAGACATTTGAAGCATAAACAGAGGCAGGTGAGGATGACAATACATACACAATCAGATTATAATACATAAACACATACATACATATACACTCACACACACACAAATATATATATACATACATATATGCAGAAACACACAAACATATATATACACATATACAAACACACGCATATATATATAAAAAAACATACAAACGCAAACTTAAGCACACACACACACACACACACATATATATATATATATATATATACATATATACACACACATTTATCCTACATTCAACACCATCACTTGATATAACAAAATGGCTATTTTTGTAGTGATTTATAACATATTTATGTTATAATTTTCGAATAAATAATTATACATATATATATATATATATATATATATATATTAAAAGAAAGTGAAATATACATACATATATATATATATATATATATATATATATATATATATATATATATATATATATATATATATATATGCGCGGTACTTAGTGGAATGTGTTCAATATCTGTCGTAGAGCTAACATATTCACTTGCATAGATATTAGTTTTAACCTTGGTATCACTTTCACGGCTCTTCGAGTTTGTCTGACGATCACAAAAGCGTGAAACTAGGGTTACAATCTAATATCAATTCGAATATATATATATATATATATATATATATATATATATATATATATAGATAGATAGATAGATAGATAGATATGAAGAAATATAGTTTTAAGGTGTGCTATATTCATGGGATAAAGTGCTTAATATCAGAGATAGAGTGTATGTAAATATAAATATAAAAGTGAAGATACTCAGAGGCGACAGGCTGTTACATGCTGGACGTAATCTTTGGGCCGTGACGCTTTGCCTCCAGCATGAAACAACCTGTCGCCTCTGAGTGTTGACTTCAATCTTCACTTTTATATTTGTATATATATATATATATATATATATATATATATATATATATATATATATATATATATATAAATATAAGCTGTATATTTAGGCAGAAAAATGTTCTTTAAAGCCAATATTATTACAAACAGCGGTTATTTTGAGTCGATTAATTTTCCTCAACAACTTTTTACAAATTACGAATAAACTTTCTCAGACAAAGAGGATATTCCGCCAGGAGTCCATTTCGTAAGAAAATAGAAGGAACATTGTCTAAGCTTTCGACTTTCCTAAGTCATTATCAAGGTAAAGGAAAGATAATTGTTAGAATTAATCGAGCACAAAATGTCTACTGTTTTAATATATATATATATATATATATATATATATATATATATATATATATGTGTGTGTGTGTGTGTGCGTACCTGTGTGCGTGTGTGTGTGTACAGATAGAGAGAGAGAGAAAAAAAATCTGGTATATGGACGATGCTTTCATTTTAGCCAACATTAAAAGAAACGGAAAACTTTAAAGAAGATTTGAAAAAACCTAGTCTGAAATTTACTTGCGAACTGAGCAATAGCAACAAAATTACATACGTTCACTAGAATCCAATATATATATATATATATATATATATATATATATATATATGTGTGTGTGTGTGTGTGTGTGTGTGTGTGTGTGAGTGCGTGCGTGTGTGTGTGTGTGTGTAATGACCTGTTACTCGTTTTCCGAGCACACCCGTCTGCTATGGCGGCTAGGCAATCCCTGTTGCAGACATATTTCTGTTTGTCCAACACCCACATAGCCCACCTGTTGTTTATACTGCAAAGATATTCAGCAGAAATTAGTTACAGTTCCTGGAAAAGTGCACATCTGGCGTGATCAGCACCTTTGAACATGACCAGTATGCTCAGATCCGCGGTCATGATAACACGTGAGTTCGTTCATGCTTTCGAACAGTTCCGCCTATACAATTTCACTCATAAGGTCAGGCTCCACCCACGTTATGGCTTTCAGTCACTTTGCAACAAACCGATAACATCGTCACCGCTCTGATACTATGGTGAGATTCGAACCCAGCTTTCATGGTGAGAAAGCAAACATTCTAAGCGTACGAACATTATTTATACTTTTAATGTATGCTGTACTACTAAATATACTTAAAACTATATATATATATATATATATATATATATAAAAGTAAAAATAATTAATCTAAATTAATCCAAATAAATAAATAAATGGACAAACAATCGGCCCCGATAAATTAACCGTTAGAAAAAAAACAAATAAAGATAATCAATCCAAATAAATAAATGAAGTAATAAACAAATTAAAAACTGCTCCTGCCAAAATAATAGTTAGAATAAAGTACAGCAATCAACCCCAAAATTGAATAATTAGCTTTAATTATCTTCCCAAGCCACAACAAAACTATAAAATAAACGATATCAATAAAACACCGATTAAAATAAATATAAACAAATAAATATATAAGATAAGAAATAAAAAAATAAATAAATAAAAACAAGCAAAATAAATTAACCCAAATAAATAAACAAATAAACGACTTCTGGAGAAATAACCGCCAAAATAGGCTACCCACAATGCATCACTGACCCGTATATAAAAATAGCCGAGAAACAAAAACAACACTCGTGTCCTGACGATTGCGCCTAGCATGAAACAGCCTGTCGCCTCTGAGTGTTGACGTCAATTTTCACTTTTTTTATTTACACGCGCTCTATCTCTGATATTGAGCACTTTATCCCATAAATATAGCACACCTTAAGACTATATTTCTTTAAATATATATATATATATATATATATATATATATATATATGCACCAAGCGTTCAATTAAACGAGTTTGTAACGGATAATGTCTACATTTGTTTTTATTTTTTGTATTCCTCAATAGGTTTCGCACATCCGGATCAAAATTGCGCGCAAGGGAACATAATGAACGCACGTGTAATTCGAACTCAAGTCTCCGATTTCTCTTTCACCCACCCGGAGCTATACGGAGTAACTTGTATTACATATCATTTTAAATCATGCATAAAATATTTAATCATTATCATCATAGTTGCCCTTTTTTGTAATTTTGGTTTTCTTTCTTTCGTATTTACAATTTTGTCTTTGAGGAGGTGGGGGTAATTAGACACCCATCTTCAACTACCTCACTAGTGACCAAAAATATTTTAAAAAATCACCCCACCTCTATGCTCGATTTATTTAATGCTTATGTTGGTCAGGGAAACAATAATATTACGAGCAGTAATAATAATAATAATAATAATAATTCCTGGAAGTCCATGCCAGGGATTCCTGGAAGTCCATGCCTCAAGCAGATACAAAAAATTGTTCTGACAAGTACAGCCCACACCTTACGAAGGGCTTTATCTATGTAATTTAATTTTTTTTTGTCAGTGGAAAGTGTCATGACGCCATTTCTAACCTTAGGTCCCTAGGCGGGACCCGGAAAGAAAAATGTAAACGCCAGAAATCAAAGAAAATAATAATAATAATAATAATAATAATAATAATAATAATAAAAGTCCCTGCAGGTTGCAATGTATCTTTGAAGATATTCAAAAAGCTGTTAAAATACAAGGACCTTGAAATAGAAATCTCAGAAATGTGACCCATGGGAACATCAACAATCCCTGTTGTAGTTGGAGCCCTAGGATTGATTGGAAAAGATTCCAGTAGATTAATTGAAGGGACTCCTGGAAGTCCATGCCTCAAAAAGATACAAAAAATTGTTCTCTCAAGTACAGCCCACACTTTACGAAGAGCATTAACTATGTAATTTTTTTTTTCTGTCAGTGGAAAGTGTCATGATGCTATTTCTAACCTTAGGTCCCTGGGCAGGACACGAAAAGAAATGTGTAAACGCCAGAAATCAAAGGAAACAAAATTAATGATAATAATAATAAATTGTTCTCAAAGAAATACAAAAAGGTGTTCTCACGAGTACAGCCCCCACCTTACGAAGGGCTTTATCTATGTAAAATATATGCGATTTTTTTTTTAAAAACTGCTCAGTGGAAAATGTCATGATGCCATTTCTAACCTTATGTCTCTGATCGGGACCCGGAAACCAATGAGTATACATCAGAAAACAAAAGAAATAAAATGTTACAATTATATATATATATATACATTAAACACTTCTTATGATGGTACAAGCAGTATAAAGTTTCAAAATTGTTTGGTATAAAACAAAATATGAAAGCTAACGGCGTGAAGAGGTTTATGCCAACTGGAATTAACTCCTTGCCCGGAAAGAAGCGACATTTGCAACAGGCGTTACCTGACCGTCATTCAGCTGCTGTTAGAAGAAACGGCGTAAAGCTCATTGATTTTCCGTTCCGAAACGCTAACCATAAACCTACCTGCATATCCACCAACTGTCACACTGATTTTATATGGTTACTTTAAGGATAGGTTTTAAGACTATTATAAATACAAGGTGGTGACTATGACGTTGATGAAAGAACCCATGATTGCTGCTAATGCTACTTGTAAGAGTTGAGATAATTGCTATAATGACAGAACTGGTGATGAAAGGCGGTGGTATTTAAATGGTGATATCCAGAATAATAATACGCAAATTGTAGAGTGAATTGTAATGTAATGGGGGGCATTAGTTACAGGAAGTGCTAAAAGAATCTGTTTGAATGCAAATCGCTGTTTCTGTACGAATTGCTCCTTCAGTGTAATATACTACATTTTAGAATACGGAGACAATGGGATAAGAGGGGGGGGGAGCTGTATTCAACTTCATTTTTCTATTCTCATCACAGACTCATCTCAACGATGATTGTCGGTCAAAACGACGGAATTGGCGTCGTTTCCAGAAAGATACTTTTTGTTAGACAATTATTCTCGATTAATTTGTTTTACGGCATATCAACCAGAATGGGTTATTTAATGCCGACAAGATTTTTATTGCTGGCCATATTTTTTATCTATCTATCTATCTATCTATCTATCTATCTATCTATCTATCTATCTATCTATCTATCTCTCTCTCTCTCTCTCTCTATATATATATATATATATATATATATATATATCAGTATATATCAGTATATGTTGGTTTGGTTTGTTTTAAGGCATATCAACCAGAATGGGTTATTTAATGTCGACAAGATTTTTATTGTGGCCATATTTTAAACACACTGGGGTATAATTTGTTGCTGATCACGTATACTCAGTTTATTAACATACTGGGGTATAATGTTTATTTATAAGAATAATTTTATGCTTACCGTTTTCTTAAAAATGTATTGCTGGTAATATTTTTATCAAAAATGTATTGTTCGCAATAATGTATTGCTGGTTATAATTTTTTCTTCAAAAGTTTATCACTGGTATTAGAACCTATTTTTACAATTTCATAGTGTTTGACACCAGTTTGGGGGTTAACTATTTGCCCATAGTTGGGTCCCTAACAGGTGCTACCACCCCAGGTTGAAATGAACCTGGGAACACCAGCAATTAAGAGGTGGTTCCACGCTCCTCCAAACCTCCTGCTCGGAGGCATTGCAGTTGGACGTAGTTTATGCCGACAAAATTTTTATTGTTGGTAATATTTTTCCAAAAATGCATTGCTGGTATTTTTCCCCCAAAAAAGTATTGCTGATCATATTTTTGTCCCCAAAATGTACTGCTGGCATTTTTTGTCAAAAAAGTATTGCTGGCAATATTTTTGTCCCCAAAATATATTGTTGGTAATATTATTTCCCCAAAACGTATAGCTGGTAATATTTTTCTTTTTCAAAAATGTGCTGCTGGTAATAATTTTTCCAAATAGTATTGCTGGTATTAAAACCTATTTTTATACTTTCATTGTGTTTTGACCCCTTTGCGGGGTAGCTATGTTCCTATAGCTGGGACCCTAACAGGTGCTACCACCCCTGGTAATTATGGACCTAAGAACACCAGCAATTAAGAGGTGGTTCTACGCTCCTCAAAACCTCCTGGTCAAAGGCCTTGGTGTCGGGCCTAGTTTATTGTCTAACCAAGAAATCGTATGTAGTTTATCGTCATTTTGGAAAATTTTTGTAAACATTGAGTAGGTAGCCCAACACTAGCTTACAGCCAATGAAATTCTTAATTAAACACTAAAAAAGGCATATATTCAATTCGACATGTTATTTCATTCAATATCTCCATAAAAACATAATGCATACCAAATAAAAGCTTATTTTATGAACTTTGTTTCTATCTAATTTATTTTTATATGTACTACAGTGTGCGAGGAACATTACAGTTTCAAAATAGAGATATTTTGGTGATTTCGCAAAATTTTGGCCATGTTTTTTTTTTTTTTTTTGACTTCCTCAAATTTTGTAACATGCGCACTCTGCAGGGTTTATTACCATTTTGGTGACACGTTAGTTTGAAAGTTAACATTCTAAGCTTCATTTTCGTATATTTTATATTTTTTTAATTTTAATCTGCCAAAATTAAACGGTTTGAGATATTTTGATTTTGATGAAATAAAAACTGCTAAGTTTCTTTAATCATGTAGATTAAGAAGATGCAATCAGATAACACCTAGTAACTGTTTGAAATTTTCATCTGTGATGCCTACATTCCTCAATGTAGTTTTCAAGTAAGTTATTTTTTTTTCTATTTCTGGAGGAATGAGCAGCTCAGAAAATACAAACAGTTATAAATATCCACTCATTCCTACAGAAACAAAAAAAATATTTACAAGTCTACAATTTGTCCATACGTAGACTATTGTTGCCACATATGGTCTGTAGCTCTTGCTATATATATATATATATATATATATATATATATATATATATATATATATATATATATATAACGCCTATATTAAGCAGACGAAACGTAATTCACGTCAAGCATCTGAACGCTTCATTTTTACTTTAAGGCGATTATGGCCCTCACATCTTTATATCCCTTGTAGCTCTTAATAAGTTTTATCTTTTTGTTATTTTTCCCAGACCTTGTTCTGGCATCTATTTACTCAAGCCAATCAAGTATGTTACGAGCTGCTTTCCTCTGTCCCTCTTTCCCTCAATCTGTCCTGTGTGCATTAGATTTTCCAAGCCTTCCTTTCTCATGACGTGTCCCAGAAATTTCAACTGCCTCTACCTGATGCTAAGTATAAATTCCCTTTTTGTTTCCATTTTCTCTAAAACCTCGTCTTACACACACACACACGCGCGCGCACACACACACACACACACACATATATATATATATATGTAAAGAATATAGTTTTAAGGTGTGCTATATTTATGGGCTAAAGTGCTCAATATCAGAGATAAGGTGTACGTAAATACAAATATTTACATAAATGCCTCCAGCATGAAACAGCCTGTCGCCTCAGTGTTGACTTCAATGTTCTTATATATATATATATATATATATATATATATATATATATATATATAATAAAGTTAATTGGTAATCCGTACGTATAATTCCAAGGAGGATATGAATCCCGAGATCTCAATGTAATAAACAGAGCAAGTAATAATTAATTGACTTAAAGTCTCTGATTTGTTAATTATATATATATATATATATATATATATATATATATATATATATATTTATTTATATAAATATAAAAGTGAACACTGAAGTCAACACTTTGAGACGACAGTCTGTTTCATGCTAGACGCAATCGTCAGGCCACCTGATATACATACATGCATATATATATATATATATATATATATATATATATATATATATATATATATATATATATATATATATATATATATATATATATATATAAATATATATATATATATATATATATTATTTATATATATATATATATATATATAAAATATATATATATATATATGTTCCTTATTTATATATAAAATATTTATATGTATATATTCCTTTTTATCTATGATATATATCACTTATATATATATGATCATGTTCCTTAAGGAACTCTGTTCTTGATCAAACCAAATTCATAAATAAATATATGCAACTACATGACTATCATGAAGACTCACGTTACATCACCCTGACCATAGCTCAATTAGGACTCATTTAAACACACACTACCAAACTCCATCCTAAAAATACATATAAAATACAAAATATACTATAATCATTCACATCTTTAAAAAAAAAACTAAAGTAATGGAAGTATTAATAACAAAAAAGAAAAGCCATCACTCAATAGCATCAACTATGAACACGGACACAATCTGCTGACCATGTTTGGAAATTGTAAAACATTATATCACTCTAGATACAAATATTATAAAATCTACACTTTCAGTTTAAATTTTTTTTAAAAATTTGATAATCACTAACAGAATAGCCAAAATACTCGGATATATAAAACATTCGGACCAATTCTTACACACTTTATGTCCAAAAGAAAAGAAATCACTTATACGAACACAAGAAAAATTGAATGAAAAGCTTAATCGCCGTAGTTTGTCAATCGTCTTTAATAAAACTTGGTTAAAATATAGTTTGCTTTCCAAACACACAATTAGATAGATAGATAGATAGATAGATAGATAGATAGATAGATAGATATACCGTGAAATAGATATTAAAGACATCAGGCTGTATAGAGATGACGGGCTCATGGTAGTGAGGAGTTCTACTAATTTTAAAATAGAGAAAATTAGAAAGGTTATATATAGTGAATTTAAAAATCTAAATTTAAAAACAACAGTCTGTACTAAATTAAAAAGGGTAAACTTCCTCGACGTAACTCTAGATTTAACAAACAACACATACCAACCTTATAAAAAAACTAATACTAACCCCTTATATATACACCCGAAGTCAAACCACCCTCCATCCATAATTAAACATATACCCTCATCAATAGAGAATAGAATCAGCATTAACTCCGCTAATAAAGAAATATTCCAACAACACGGTAATTTTTATAACGCAGCCCTAAAAAATAGTGGATGCAAAAATGCTAACATCAATTATAGAAACAATTTTACTAACCGAAAAAAAAAAACAGGAAAAGAAAAATCATTTGGTATACACCACCGTTCAGCCAAATGGTTAGTATTCAGCTAGGACAGAAATTCCTAGCTTTAATTGAAAAACACTTTCCTACAAATAGTAGACTTAGTAAAATATTTAATAAAAACACTCTAAAATTAAGTTACAGCTGCACTGAAAATCTAGAAACTATAATAAGAAAACACAATAATAAAATCCTGAATAAACCCCCATGCCAGAATTGTATTAATAAAAACCCTACACTTAAATTAGACAAAAATAGTGAAAAATTATGTGATTGTAGAAACCCAGAAGACTGCCCATTGGAAAATAAATGCCACATAAAATCTATGGTATGCCAATGTACTATCTCATCCATTGAGAGTCCTAATACTAATATGATATACATTGAGTCTACGAAGAATGAATTTAAAACCAGATGGAGGCAGCATAGTAATCTTAATTTGAGTAATGAATATGCTTATAAAACGAGTAAATTTCAGGAATAAGTTATTCCAGTAAAAATTTCGCTTGAAGATGGAACAGAGCTTAGTACTTTAATTCAATTTAATTCAAATAATTATAGTGAAGTTTTCGGCTCTTGAAACATGAGAACTCTTATGTAGCGTTGGAATCATATTTTTAAATAAATAATTATGTATATATATATATATTCATCTTTGCTTCATTGACGATACCCTTCTTGGTTGAGTCTAACGACGGTTTCCCCTGTAAAGCGACTCCCTGGTTCGAATCCTGCCGGATGGCACATCCTTTTCTTTAATAAATCTTATCGAATATTCAGGCCGGCACACGAAAATAAATAAATATACTGTTTAATAAATAAACAGAACGTCTACTCAAATATGGGTATCCATTAAAAATAAAGTTTAAGGTGATAAAATATGAATATTTATGTGTGTGTGTGCATGTGTCTGTTTGTACATGCGCGTTACACTTTATTTCCTTTGGATCATGTTCTTATTAATGTGAAAACTCGAGTTATATTCTTAAACAGCCACGTTAAATCGAGACTTGTATATGGATCTCATGCACGGAGCCAAACCTGTTTAGAAATATCTAAACTGTCAACTGTATGCAACCGCTTTCTCAGGTCAATTTTTTAAAATGACTTTGAGCGAGAACCTTGTCAACTGGCGCTACAGAATCCCAAAGAACTGTACCAAAAACAGAAACAGCAACAATAACAGCAACAGCTAAAATGGATATTTACATGTAACTCGAAGAGAAAATAAGGATAGAATCAAGATGTTACCTTTCCACACTACTTCAAACAAAAGGTTAGGAAGGAAACTCCCATCAATACAGGAAAGAGCAATAACTGCTAACATTTGAGAAAGTTATTTTCCTGAAAGTTTGTTTTAATTGGAAGATTTGATAAATTTGGAGCCGATAGCAGTAAAAGATGCTCGTTAAATGATTGGCGAATGTTTTCTTACAAGGAAACGGTTAATATGCCATTAACATTGATTTGTATTAAATTTGTCTTATAGGATAAATCTTTTGTGACCACACGCTGAAAAAGTCTCCCTTCAAAAAGGTAACTTCTAAAGAAATCGATCTTGGTGATATTCGATGCAAAGATAGAGTCAGAATACTAACACTCTACCCATACACCCATAATAGTCAAAATCATCAGTATTTTTTTTATTAATGATACTACAATAAAAATGGTTTCGCTCGTGTTAATGATAAGGTAGACACAATGGCAGTGGGGAGACGACAGTGTTTTTAATATTGAGAGCGCGGTCAGGAGGTTGAGCTGGTAATGGAAGTAGGTTTTTGTAGCCGTGGTTTAGGAGTTCATGTAAGTGAAGTATATTGTGTCGTATTTTTATCGGTTCAGCTGCGCCATCAACGCATACACAGATGATACGAAGTACAAACAGCTTGACACGGACTAGAAATGCACTTAATATATCCCGCCAAACAGCACTGAGTGTCGGGCAGAAGGCGTTGATGGGGGAGATATGAAAAGAGAGTGGGAAGGGAGGTTGTAGAAAGATAAACGTGGATTTTCGAGTGAAGAGAAAGTGGGAGGGAGTTGTGTACGAGGTGGAAGTGAGAGGAAAGGAAAGAAAGGAAAATAAATAAGGTAGATAAAAGAGGCGTGTCCCGAGACAGATTAACATCGTGCGTTTTGTATGTCTGTGTGTGTGTGTAAGAGAGAGAGAGAGAGAGAGAGAGAGATTAAATGAGAAAGTGTGAGGGTGAAGGAGGGATAATTAGGGTGATATTGATAAAAAATTCGAAAATGAAAGGAATAGTAAAAGCAAACAAAAGGAATAGACCAAAATGAATTTTGAAAAAGAAAGAAAAATAAAAAGAAAGAATAAGAAAAGTTAAAAAAAGAAAAAGTTAAAGAAAGAAAAAAAAAGAAAGAATGAAAGAAAGAAAAAGGGAGACAAAAGCGAAAAAGAAAGAAAAACCACAAAGATAAAGAAAAAAGCAAAAACAAAAGAGGAGTAAAAAAAGAAAAAAAAAGGGAAGAGAAAAAAGAAAAACAGAAAGAAAGACAATAAAGAAAGAGAAAACTGAAAAAGAAAGAAAGAAAGAAAGAAAGGAAAATAGAAAGACAAGATAAAATAAATCGGAAAAAAAGGAAGAGTAAAAGAAAAAGTGAAAAAACGAGAAAGAGAAAAAAAGGACAAAAAGAAAAGGAAGAAAAAAACTGAACGCGGAAAATGAAAGAAAAAATAAGAAAGAAAGAAAGAAAGGTAAGAAAAATGAATTGAAAAAATATACAGAAAAATAGAGACAGACAAAGAAAGACAGGAAAAAAGAACAGAAAGAAAATTGAAAGAGAAAGAGAGACGAAAAGAATAACAAAAAAGAAACAAAAATAAGAAAGAAAAAAGAAAGAAAGACAGACAATAAAAAGCAGAAAGCTGAAAAAAGAAAAAAGATAAGGTAAAGACAAAGAAAGAAAGAAAGAAAGAAAGAAAGAAAGAACAGGGAAATAAGGGAAGTAAAATCTACTTCATATGAAGGAGTTGAGTTTGCATTTTGATGTCAAATGAAGAGCCACCAACAACGACTGCATCATCACAACAACAAAAAAAACAACAACAAACAAAAAAAAACAGAAGGCTTGACTCTGGAAATAATGAGGAGGTTGAGTTATTTTACTAAAGACATTCAGTTATTATTTTTTCGATAATAACAGGAACTGACACTGTTGGCGAGTGCATGTCTAATTATCTATCTATTTATGGCACTACATATATATATATATATATATATATATATATATATATATATATACTATATATATATATATATATATATATATATATATATATATATATATATATATATATAAAGTGCCATAATATATACTATATATATATATATATATATATATATATATATACATATATATATATATGTATTTGCATACATGCTTGCGTTGCTGCAGGAAGTCTGCAGAGTCTAAGCAGAAGACTTTTTAAAGTAATTTATTTATATGACGGATGCTCCAAAAGTAATGTTTCCAGTTTATTTAAACAATGGATTCTCCGAAAGTATTGCTTCCAATTTATTTAAACAGTAGATCATTCGAATTGCCGCCAATTTAGCTGTGATTCGATGCTCCGAAAATAATGCCTCCATTTTATTTCTTCGGAAACTAGAACAGGTACAAATAGCGTAGCGAAAATGTTTCTATCTGTGAAACATATTTTCCCCATAATCACCACCATTAGTTCTCTCTATTGTGGATTCACAACTATACAGGTATGTCCGAAATGAGACATGTTAGAAAAATCGCTGTCATCGCTGTACCATTCATTGTTTAACTCTGTTCACATTCTGTGTTTGGTCTCCATAAACGTTTACCAGGCGTCGATAAATCTCAGAATTTTTTTTTACCGCTTGGGAGAATTCACTGACATGCTTCTACTACGTATGAACTTTTATCTCAGACATTATTTTGCCATACAGCTCTTTGAAAGAAAGCCAAAAAAAAGTAGGGGGTGGGTTATTAATAGAAAGTTTTATTCTCTGTTGCCCATATCTTAGAATCTATCGCTTATCTGGTAAGTCAATAAAATAGGAGGCTTTATTTTCGGAGCGACCCTCGTAAAAAAAAAGAGCGTATATCGATGTATGTTGATCTTGTACATTTAACATGTATCTCGAATGCGAATGCATTTGAGGAAGATTTATATGCAAAAGTATTCAATCAACGCCAGCATAATCACCACCCATCTCATCATCAGTACAATGGCCTTGAGGCTGAAAGCAGGATCGCTGTCTTCTATTAGTAGATTCGTTTGGGATGTGGTATGGAATGCTTAACTAATCAGTGCCTATCTCTTCATATGTGTGCTTGTAAACGCATAGGACATAGTCTAGGAAATGATTAATTAGACTGAAACCGTTATTTTCTCCTTGTCGTACTCCTGATGAGGTTTCGAATGTTTCAGTATTGACGTCCATGCCAGACATATAAGAATTTGTGGAGCGATAATGTTCCTCTGTTAGCTTGATGCATTCAGTGGATTCGGATCTTCGGTGGTGATTTCTAATGGATAAGAAGATGAAGTCTCTATTGATGTGGTAATATGTTACTATGCGGTCGAATAGCAGATATACGATATCCTATTAGTGATGTATGCAATTTCATTGAGTTGTTTGATGACATATTATATGTCATGGATATATTTTCTTACCAGAACGAAATCAAAATTGGGTCATGAGGAGTTGAATTTCCAAAAAAAAAATGAGAGCCTAGTTAAAATAACGTTTCTTAGTATTTTCACCATAATTGGGATAACTTTGTATGTGTGATGGTCTTGGGGACTAATGCTTGATAAAACTACTTTTTGGAGATGCGTTTCTGACTCTAGACTTCCTTCATAAAATTAAGGAACCTTTTATTGAATCCGAGAAGAAAAGTAAGCTATTTTCAAAAGTTCAACCTCAATCATACTTTATTATTCCTTGTTTTTTATGGTTTTATATATATATATATATATATATATATATATATATAGATAGATAGATAGATAGATAGATAGATAGATAACCAGACTCGTTTCGAAAAACCCTCGAATTTTTGATTTGCTAATCAAATCAATCTCGAGAAAAAAAAGGTTTTAAAAAAGAAAGAGCTACAAACATGGACCTCTGCCGACAAAAATCGCACAGATGCAGGTCTGATGCCCAAAGAAAAAACCCCGATACGAGTAACAACTAACTAACAAAAGAGCTCAATACAACCGTAGAAACAGACTTATATATATATATATATATATATATATATATATATATATATATATATATATATATACTATAGTTATATATACAGATATTATATATCTATATTATATAAATTGAATATAGCTGTAAGGTGTGCTATATTTATGGAATAAAGTGCTTAATATCAGAGATAGAGCGTATGCAAATATAAATATAAAAGTGAACATTGAAGTCAAAAATCAGATATATATTTATATTATATATATATATATATATATATAAGTCCATTGCGAGACAGCTACAATAATATTCCTGTCCACATTCACAATATAAAAAATTACTGATCGACAACACAACTATCCTATAACAAGAAAATAATAAATTCAAGCTACATATCTTAGAAGCAAATTATTAAAAAAAAGTAATGCCGGCACTGAATAAAATTAAATATGAATACTGCAGTAATGTTCTGAAATGCCTGTAAAGGAACAGTTTTTCATGCTTTAATGCGCGCATGATCATGACAGTATAACATAGTGGAAAAAATTCCATAATGGATAATTTTTCATGCTCAGTACATTGTCAACCGTTTTCATTTAAAAGCATCATGAAAAATTACGAAAATAGATAGCAACACAGAACTTTATATAAATACTTGTACCCCTGAACAACATATAGTTTTGTACTACTTGTACCACTGAAAATGATCTTGAAAGAAGATTGAAAGTACTTGGGAAATGGAAATGAAAGAAATTTAAACAGTTATAGCACATTTTCTCATAATTTAACACAAATACACAGAAGGTTATTTGTGAGTATGAACGGATTTTGTTCAAAATTACCAGACATGTTGTCTGTAATTGATTCAATCAAACATGCCTATATATATATATATATATATATATATATATATATATATTCAAGAATTTTGGGATGAATAATCGTGGCATATTATATCTATTTATTTATTCAAATAAACATGCTTGAATGAAGATGCTGGAACATATTAAATTATAAAACTGGGATTTCGAACTGACAAACATCCAAAGTCCATGTCTTTTCTCCACAATGCTTTCCTTCAGTCTATTTAAGATTTGAGTCCGAGAATTATATTACTTTTGATAGTGGCAACCAATTTTAGTGAAATGGAATCTTTCCAGGACTGATTTTATTCTTCCTCCATTTTGGGGGGACATGATGAAAGCACGTTCTTTTTGTTTGTGACGTCGTAATGATTGTTTCATGTTGGGAATGCATGAACTTATCATTCCATATGATGATCATGCTGCTGCTGTTGTTGTTACTCTGTGTGTATGTGTGTGTGAATCTGACAATAGATTTAGAAAGACTGCAAAGAGTGTTTTTTTTTTCATTTATCACTAATGATGCAATTGATAAATTCACTCACCGTAATTAGACAGAAATTGAGCACTTCCGGTAAATGTCCTTGCTTTTTCCAAAACCGCTACACAATTTTTAAAAAATAATCAAATTCTGATTTTGATCATTACTCCAGTTGTTTTTTTTTTTTTTTTTTTACAAAATTAGTACACAAGTTGCTTAAATGGTTGCTTAATAGGTCTGGTTTGTTTTGCTTTACGGTATATCAACCTCAATGGGTCATTTAATGCTGATAACTTTTTTTTCCTGGTAATATTTTTTTTTGTGAAAAATCTATTTCTGTTAATATTTTTTCCCTCAAAAATGTATAGCTGGTAATATTATTTTTTCAAAAACCTACAGCTGGCAACATTATTTTTTCAAAAACGTATTATCAGAGGCCTTCCTGTTGGACGTAGTTTATCGTCTTGCCCAGAACGCGGATGTAGTTTATCGTCTTACCCAGGACGCGGATGCAGTTTATTGTCATACCCAGGACGCGGATGTAGTTTGTCGTGTTACCCAGGACGCGGACGTAGTTTATCGTCTTACCCAGGACACGGATTTAGTTTATCGTCATACCCAGGACAGTTGCTTAATATTTCCATTGTTTAATCCAATAAACATAAAAGGAACACATTTCAATGCAGCTAAATTCGTATAGATGGTAGCATTCTAGAATCAAGTATAACCTGAGGTATTTATTAACACCTTTTATCGAATTTTACGTTTTCTTTTCTTTCTTATTTATTTTTTAGCTGCTTAAGCTACATAGAAATCATCAATAATGGTGTAGCTTAAAACATAAAGTTGAGTACAGCCGTTTATAGTGGATTTCCTTATTTTAAAAAATAGCATGATTGTATTTGAAAAATTCTTATTTGAAACAAAATAAACAAATTAATATACGGAAGTGCTAAAAAGTTAAAGACAGCAAGCTAATAACTTGTAGGGCCATACTCAACTAACATCAACAATATGACCCGACATAGAGTCTAGGAGATACTGGAGGCGCTACATGAGTGAGTATATCTATCTAGGTACGTACCAAGGTTGTGCATTCCTTATGTTTGTTATGTTTTTTTTTTGTGAAAGCCGGGGAAGGGACTGCAGGCAATTTAGTGAAGCCTACAACCTGTTTCAAACATGCTCAAGCGCTTGGTAGGTAAACCTGCTTAGCGCGTCAGATAACGAAATACTAGGAAATCAGCCGAGTCTTCTTCGAACCAGTTTTGTCTCAACCACGTACGATGAAAATAGGTGTGTGTTATCTTGCTGGAACGGAGCATCACCCCTGCTAAATCTGGTGGACATAAAAGGAAGCGAATGGTCTGCGTAAGAACTAGGTGTGTCACACGGTCAATACCGGTCACCAATTTCACCAGCGTCTCTTATGAGCAGTAACAAATTATAACCGACACTATGGCCGACACTATCAGAATCAGTTTGCATACTGGTACCCGAACTGCATGAATTTAAGCGTGCTACTAGGCTGGCATCCCCTCCCCACCCTTTCACTGTCGAAACAGTTAAATGTAACCGCCTCTTCTACTCCAACATCTTCTTCTCTCGCACTTCTCGACAGTGGAACTCCCTACCTTCTACTTGCTTGCCTGATAGCTATAATCTTCAAATATTCAAATGTAATGCCAATCGGCATTTTCTGATGCCTTGATCCTGATCCCAGTCCTTGTCGGCAGGCTTGATCCATATTCAAACCCGACCGTCTGCGGTAAAAAATTCGTTCAGCCAGGAGATAGAGCGTATTCTTCTACGGCCCATTGTCAATATTCTCTGGCCAAGAAGAGTCATAATAATTGATGATCTGTTATCAATAATGCGAAATATTAACCGTTTCTATATAATTCCTTGATCGAGCAGCCACTGCTACTTTTAGTTTGGTTTGGTTTGTTTTACGGTATATCAACCTCAATGGGTTATTTAATGCCGACAAGATCTTTATTGCTGGTAATATTTTTTTACAGATATGTACTGCTGATATTAAAACCTATTTTTACACTTTCATAGTGTTTTGACACCAGTTTGGGTTTCGACTATTTACCTATAGCTGGGACCCTAGCAGGTGCTACTACCCCGAGTTAGGGTGGACCTGAGAACACCACCAATTAAGAGTTGATTCCATGCTCCACAAAACTTCCTGATCAGGGGCCTTGCTGTTGGATGCAGTTTATCGTCTTACCCATGACGTAGAGATAGTTTATCGCCATACCCAGAACGGTGTTGAGATTTATAAAATCTTTTTCTTAAAACAGTTTTTTCCGGAAAATAAGTTTCTCAATTCAACTGTTACCGCTCTTTCCATTATTGATGGCGGTTTCCTTCCTAATCTTTTTTTGAAGTAGTGTGGAACGTCAACATCTTATGCTACTGCTATGTGTGATATTCACTTTAGCTGTTACTGTTGTTGAAAGTCCACGGGTGATGCAGTTTCTGTTATTTGGTACAGTTCTTTGTTTGCAATTCCGTCGTGCCAGAACACTAAGACCTACAGACTATGATCAGCAGGCTTCTTTCGTTCGAAGTTATTTTTAACCATTGATCTTAGAAAGCGTTTATATACAGCTGACAGTTGAGATATTTCGAGATGAATTTGGCCACATACATTGCATTCATATGAAAGCATCGACCTGACGGCGAGATGTTTGTGACCCAAGGGAGCCTTCGAGTTGGACAACATCTTGTGGTTTGAGCTGTATAGGGATTATGCTCGCCAAGTCCACTCGGCTGAAACCCACAGGTCGTCCATTAGATACGTGGAGTGAACTGATCAGGTGCTCTGTCGTACAGCGACGCTACAACCACAGCAGGTTATAAGTCTAAGTCTGAATCTGAATCTGATGATGATGATGATGATTAATTTCAAACGACTTAAAGACTACTGCAAGTTTTGGTCACTTGGCGAGCTGATATAACTTTTGACATTACTATGTAGGCTCACCATGAATAGATTCCCAAAGCAAGATACATCATTTTTAACTATATTTTTTATATTATAAATGTATTGAAATCAAACACACAGGTGGATTTTCTGAGACATTTAATGAGGAATGAGGGCATAGAGAAGTTAACACTCGCAGGGCATATTGCAGGCAAGTGAAACAGAAAGAAGCGGTGAGTAACGTAACAACGAACTGGCGTTAATGGATGGCAGATCAGGGGTTGGGTAGAATGGTAAACGCAGCAGTTTACATCTACAATGGAGAGGAATCTGCCGGGATCTACGATCACACACATCTTGAAGAGACACGGCCCATAAACATAATGAATATATATATTCATATACAGTACAGCTCTTGATTTTGCAAAGTAGGTTCACTTAATATATACACGAAAAAGTTGATATTTGATTTAAGTCTTAAATAAACATTTATATTTTTAAAGTAAAAAAGAGACGGTTGAACATAGCATTTTGGAAAACATAATGAGGAAAGATGGCTTGGAGAATTTAACACTCAAAGGCAAAGTGGGCAAAGGAAAACAGCAAGTAATCTATCCAGCGAGTTTGTGAAGAGACCGAAAAGCCAGGTTTGAAAAGTAATGGTAAGGGGACAGATAATTTTAAGAGTTATAACGGACAAGAAGCTGTGGAGAGCCATGATCACGCACGTTCTGGCGGGACGCAACAGATAAAAGAAGATTAAATTTGGACATTTAACTCCTACTACTATTTAGGTTCAGTACAACTCTACTCCATAAGTAAAATACAGTTTTTAACTACAGGGGTTCCTCGACTTACGACAGAATTCCGTTCCTACGATACGCCGTGAAGATATTTTTCAAACAAAACTTATCCGCGATTTTCCGTAAATTAGCAACCAGGAACTAACTACTCTGCCTTTCTCATTTAATCACCGTATGACGACGTATTCTTCCGCCGCGCAATGTATTCTTCTGTCGTACCCTTTGAGTCGTACGTACGAGGCAGACTTCATTAGTCTAAATAAGATTTATGGCGTTTGCGTCGTAACCACGAATCGTCGCAGTTTGAGACTGTCGTAACCCGGGGATTTACTGTATATTTTTATATCTATTACAGATTTTAGTGCTAAACTACTACGTAATATGACTCAGCCTATATGACAGAGAATGATGTATAATCTGATAGATGAAAAGAAGCTTGGAGGTAGAAGAAAAGTAGTTCTACAGAAGGATGCTGAAAATACAGGGACGAAGCGCGTAAGCAAGTTTTAAGGAAAATGGAATCAAATTGGTGAAATTTCTTAGACATAATGAGGAATTAAGGCTTGGAGAATTTGACACTCACAGGGCATATAGAAGGCAAAATGGACAGGTTTGGGAGGCAGCGGTCCACCTACATGACCAATTTGTGTGAATAGCTGAAAGAATGCTAAAAAGAGTTACAAAGGAGAGGAAGTTGTTGAGAGCTATAATCGCTGGAAGGACACGCTACGTAGAAGATAATGCAAAATTCTAGCTAAAATAACTAAAAGAGAGAAACACAATATTATAACCGGTGCGTCCATGTGCGTCTTCTATAAATTTACATCATTAGCGAAAGCTAGAAACGAAGAAGGAAGCAAGCAACCAACTTTAGATTTCTCTTTGTTCCTATGCTGTAGCCAGTTTAGTTCAACGCATCATGTCAGCGAATATGAACAACAGCAAAATCAAAGATTGGCCTGTTGGCCTTTTGAGAATGCTTAATAATTAACAATTGAATGATCTTTGAGGTTCACAGTCGATAGGAATTTAGGAAGGCTTCTTTTGTTTTTCAATTTGCTTTTTTGTGCCCATGCGTATATGTATAATTCACAGGCAAATTTTGTTTTACGCGATTAATTCATCCCATTTTTTTTACCTACGTTAAAAATAATTCGCGTTAAGTGATTTTTTAAATAATAATAAGAATAAGAAGAATAAGAATAAGATGAAGAATAAGAATAAGAAGAATAGGAATAAGAAAAAGAATAAGAATGTGAATAAGAATAAGAATAATAAGAAGAATAAGAAAACGAATAAGAATAAGAAGAATAAGACGAAGAACGAAGATGAAGGAAGAAGAAGAAGAAGAAGAAGAAGAAGAAGAAGAAGAAGAAGAAGAATACAATGATGTTCACCCTGTACCGATGGATTGCGGAATCGGAGAGCCGAGTTTGAATTTCAGTCTAAGTTCATTACATTCAGTTACTTGCTAAGACCTGGGGAAAGGTACGAATCAATACCTTCCCTACCCCCAGATATGGACCAGTAGCCGGACAGGCTGGATTCTATGACAGGCTGGATTCTATAGTGTTGAGTGGCAACCGGTCCTAGGAGAAAACTCTGAATTCAAACAAGCCTGGAGAAGTTTGGGCTCTGTCAGGCTATCTTGTCAAAGACACGCCGCTTCTACTGTGGCTACAATACAGTGCCCCATGACTCTAATGAGTTACGGGACTCTTGATCGTAATCGTTCACCCTTTATGAGGTCCAAGAGCCAGAGGGTTACAAAGTAAGAGACACGGTTTATGGAGATATATAGGGAAAATAATGATATAACCCGAGACATAAACAGATTAAGGTTGTAATGATCAAGGAAGCAGGGAGTCGATTTTACAAAGAAGCTTTTTGTGGGGAGAAGCCAATCGAGTGGAACTTACATCTTACCAATGGAATACGAAGGAAATGAGGATGGTTTGCTAAAATGTGCGTGGTATGGCGGAATCAACGAGAATAATTGATTAATAAATAAGCTTGTTCACGTATTAATTTCATGTAATGCTTTCTAATACCGTGACAATGGAATATTCAATAATTAAAATGAAGAGATCAATATGTTTTATCAATGTATAAATTCACAGTGTTTTTAGACACTTAAACCGCCAATTTTTCAGCAATTTTAATACGGGAAACACTAGCAAGTATTTGAATTCCACACATGACCAGACGAATTCATTAGGCAGACTCAGGTAGTGTTGTATTGAATAATAGTTTAATATAACCCTCTAACAGTCGATTATGTGTAGAGCTACTAGAGACAGGTAATTAGCAAGTCAGAGGTATATTATTGGATTGTTATCACGTTACTTTCCTTGGTCCGGCAACCCTGATAATTCGGGGCACTTCGGGGACCAAGAGAGCCGAAACACATCGTTGGTGTACCTGCATTACTGAATAGGTACCAGTTTTGTGAAGTTCTAAATTGCCTATCAAAGTTTCCTCAGAATGTATATTAAAAGCACCATTTAAGATATATATATATATATATATATATATATATATATATATATATATATATTATCAGCATTCACCCCTAGCAAGGCGTGAGTGCCGATAGTACGCAAGGTGGTACAGAGAGTGAAAGCGAGAGAAAAGAATGAGTATAGGGGGAGGATTGAGGAAAGGATAAAAAGAAGAACGTTGATCAAGGCATCAAAAGTTGTCGATTGACATTACATTTAAATTTTTGAAGATTATAGTTATCAGGGAAGCAAATAAAAGGAAGGGAGTTCCACTGAAGGGAAGTGAGTGAGAAGTTGTTGGAGTAGAAGAGGCGGTTACATTTAACTGTTTCGATAGTAAAAAGGTGGGACCGATATGCTAACCTAGTAGCACGCTTAAATTCATGCAGTTGGGGTGCTAGTGAAAACAGCTCGTCGGAGAAGTTGCCATGAAAATATTTATAGAAAAGACAGAAGGAAGCCACATTACATTTGTGAGAAAGTGAATGCTTTCGAGCTGCCAACTCAGGACCGATCACATTGCGTAGACGTGTTTGGATTTTGTCGAAAACCTCGAGATAAACAGCGGGGAACCAGACCATATATGGCAACAGTATTCAGTGCATGGACGAATGGAGGATTTTTAGATTTGAAGGATGGACTCAGACGAGAAAAACCTTCTGGCGTGACATAGAGAAGCTAACTTTCCTCGCGGTAGAAGCAGCTATTGATTCAATGTTGTTCCACCTCAGTTCAGTGGAAAACGTGAGACTACGAAGGCGCTATGAGGCGCGATTTAACTTGGTATTTTCTTGCTGGGGTGAAAGCCTCGACGCCGGCTTTTACACAGGAGGAGACTTCAAACGCATATTTTTGAACGGGGCGATTAAAAACCACATTGGAAGGGACGTCGAGAAGGAAATCACGGAACTAAATCCCAGTCTGCGCGTTGATAACAGAAAGGTATTCTGTTGGTAGGAGGTTCATGGCTAGAATGGGGAGGAAGGAGATGTTAACAGACACTACCGCGCGATCAAAGTTGCCAAGAGGATAGAGCTGCGTAGCGCGACAAGAATCAAGGATGGACGTAAAACAGAGATCGAGAAAGAAAGCGTTACTGTCCGGGTTGCTGGGCAAACGCGTAGAAAAGTCAACCACTTGTGTGAGGGATTCAGTGATTGAAAAGTTTAAGGTTTGGATGCCAGCGATCACAGTTACAGGGCGTTTACAAAAACTTTTCGAAGAGGAACGATTCCACACTGCAGAAGTTGGTACGAATACCACGGATTTTGGAGAAGGAAATGATAAATGATTCAGATGTTTATTTTTTGCTGGTTTAAGTTTATATTTTTGGTTGTTTATGGTCATGTCGTGTTATGTTTGTAAGGAAAAGGCCAAATGTAATAGTTGCAGTCTGTCATCAAATGTGACATGAGCAGAAAGGTACTGGCGCAAACTGCAATGTAGTGTGTCATCGGGGTTGCCCATCGGAGGTGCATGCAGGGACACTCTTCCATGCGCGACATGACACTGCAAGAACCCCGATATTATGCAACTCCTGATCCGAGCTGCCTCTCAAGACGCTATACAAGATTCGGGCCCCTAACTATCAGTCGGGAACAGCAACCAAAAAAAAAAACACCAACCCGGTACCCTCAGTACGAGAAAACGTTGCCACAAGCCGTACACCTCACAAGAGATTCACGATAGTATATTACTAAGGCCAGGGAAAAGGAAAGTATCCGGGAACCCTTTCTTAAACAGGAAACAGGCGATGAGCCTCTAGTCCTGTTCAAGAGAAAGAGGAGGAGTATTGACCGGGCGATAGAAAGGCCCAGCCGATCAAAATAAATCAACAAATGGCTTGGCATCCAGAGAAGTTACTATCACAAAGAACGAGTTTCACCCACATAACTCAACTGGAGAGCCAAACTGGGAGACACGGACGCCTCAGCGGGAGTTATGTATGTACAGCTCGCCCATGAGCTAAAGGGTTAAAAGACACATTACGCGGAGAGAGTAACGGGAGATGCCTGTACATTCACTACACCAGCCCATATGGATTAGTATAGATGGATACATGAGAGGCATATGAGTCGTAGGGGGTATGACCAAGGAGTCCAAAACTGAATTATAACGTTTTAAATTAGTTAAAGTGCAACATTCACTTCTTGTAGAAGGACACTCCATCGCCCGTGAAGCACATTTAAAAATTGCGTCTTATACATGCACAAATCAGAGAAATCACCAATGACTTAATATTCAAGAAAGTTTTCAACAAGGGTAAAATAAATTCAATTCAATTAAAACAATAAAAAAAGAGAAAAATATATAAAAACTTAATACCGAGGAAAACTTATACACCCACTTTGGAGAGAGAAGGATAAAGAGAGAGACAGACAGACAGAAAGGAATGTTAATAAAATAAAATGATTAAAGAATGAATTCAAAGAGATACATACAAGCATGAAAGTTGACGGTATTTTTTCATGTCGCTGCTTAGACCAATATTTAAGCATGGAGTGACATTTTTTTGCTAGTATTTGCTAGCTAGTAGGACCGAATTTAAGTCCGTCAGGCCGAAGGAAAGGAGACACTGCATAATAAAGAAATTAAGAACAGTGCTCAGTGTACAAAAGTGGGCTGAAAAGTTCATAGGCTGACTATAAAGGAATACATATTCATTTATTCTGAGTACTTTCGACATTAGCACAATGTCATCATCAGGATGTTGTTTTTTCGAAGACAAAATTGTTGTGTTCATCTGAAAGTTTATATCAATGTCCACTTTATATATATATATTTATATATGGACATTGAAATCAACACCCACAGGCGACAGTCTGTTTTATGCTAAACGCAATTGTCATGGTTCTGTTTAGCATTACACAGACTGTTGCTTCTGGGTGTTGATGCCAATGTCCACTTTTATATTTACATACACTCTATTCTGATACTCAGCACTTTAACCCATAAATATAGCATACATTAAAACTATATTTTATCATATATATATATATATATATATATATATATATATATATATATATATATTGATGCATGTTTCATTAAATAATATAGACAAGTTTTGTCTATTTATTTTAAGTAAATCCCTTTCATATTGTCTGATAAGATTAATAAATTTATCATTGAAAGATGAAAGAAAAACACCATAATGATACATAGTTTTTAATTCTATCTAAGCTTTCGGCTTACATAAGCCATTTTCAAAGATGACAATTACATTTCAATATATTAAACAATACATGAACAAAACAATAGTGATAGTCTGTTTTGTTGAATGAAAGATTTCCAAGCAACGACAAACTCCTATGTACGAGACGCGGAAGCGAAAATCGGACGACAGCTCGTTACGTCACGCGTCATCACGCGAGAGTGAAAACAAGAAGTATTAAGTATGTGAAGCCGTTGGTATAAACCAATGGCTTCTCTTATTAATTATAGACATTTACGAATATTTGTGAAGATTTCAGAGTTTATTTTGTTCAGTTGTTTAATGAAACATGCATCAATGAAAAAATGCTGCCTAAATACACGCAATATATATATATGTGTGTGTGTGTGTGTGTTTGTGTGTGTGTGCGTGTGTAGATTATTATATACGAACGGAAAGTAGATAAGTGAGAGTATAGAAACTTTGTTTGTTCGACCAATAATTGATTCAAACACTCTGTTTGATCATTTGGTTAGATTTTGGGAAATGTTATCGGGTTGAGGACTTTCATATTTCAAATTTCGCGGTAATCTTCGGAAGGATCTCGCAGTAAGTAAATAATTATATGCTTAAGCAAGATACGTTCGTAAATATCCAAATTGCGGCCATTGAATTTCGCGATGACTGAAGTGACGAATAACGCTTTATACCTGTATACTTGTCTACATACGCATAGGTGATTACATGGTGATAATTCGAAAATTACACGAGAAAATAAAGAGAGAGAGCGAAAAAATCGCGCGCGCGTGTGCGTGTGTGTTGGTGTGTGTGTGCGTGTATGTACAAGAAACAAACAGATATGTAATAAAATAAATTAACCTGGTTTTCTCAACAAAAATAATGAGCGGAAAGACATTTTAAGAAAGAAAGAAAGAAAGAAAGAAAGAAAGAAAGAAAGAAAGAAAGAAAGAAAAAATAGGAAAACCGTCGAAGTAACAAAGTATAAAAGAATAAAAGAACAGAAAATAGCTAAAAATCAAAAGAATTTAAAACATTCTTATCGAAAAAATTATGCCAAGAAAGAAAGAAAGAAAGAAAGAAAGAAAGGAAAAATGTAAAGAAAACATAGACAGAAAAAAGAAAGAAACTCCGTAGAAATAATAAAGTATAAAAAGTGAAAAGATAAAAAGGACAGTAATGAAGAAATAAAAATGGTGAATTTAAAAAAAAAAAGCTATGAACAAAAGAATGTGAATCGTTTTTCTCCATAAAAATTAATGCGAAGAAAGAAATTTAAAGACGAGAAAGAAAGTAAGAAAGCATAGAATAAAAGAAAGAAAATCCGTAGAAAGAATAAAGTGTAAATTTGAAAAGAAAAAGTGAACAGCAAGGAATAAAAAAAAGAAGAAAAGAAAAAGAAGAAAAGAAAAACACGAGAAATGACAAAAAAAAAAAAGAAGGTAAATTGATTGTCAAAGAAAGCCCGACAACGCGTGCGTACCTTTGGGGAATAAATGTTTTTACATTTAGTTTATTTTGTATCTGAATGAATAGGAAGCCGCGTTAATAACACAAAAAAGGATGCCAACAACGAACGCATCGAGAAAGAACTTAGTTGGCAAGCACGAAGAGACCTTTGTGAGCTGGTATTGAGAGGAATGAAAAAGGCGGGCTTTGAAACAAAATATAAATTAATACAAAAATAATGACTGAAAATGAAGACATATTCAAAAATAGAACAAAACAAATGCATTTAGAAATGTTCAATCTCACGAGATAATAAATTGAGTAATTGCTTAACAGACACACACACACACATGTATATATATATTTTTGTTATGACGAAAGCAGAGGTATAAGATTTCATATCAATATATATTCATATACAGCCACATAATACATATATGCATTCATATTCCGAAGAGGAATCACTATAAATAAAACAAAGTGACATGGATATAGTTTGGCAGGCAGGGTGGGGCGTTAAGGAACCGTGACGCGCAAACAGACATATACATGCATATTAAGCATGGGGTGGGGTGGGGTGGGGGTTACCATGCCTGTCTTGAAAAATTAATTCTCTAATGTACTGAGTTCGATTCTTGTTCGGTGAAGAGTAGAAAGGAAGAAGGTAGATTATCCAAGATCAACTTTCGAACAAGTTCAGTCAAGTGAACTGATGACGATTCTTCCTCATCAGTTAGTGTTCGAAGAGCAATCAAATATTGTCAGAAAGGATATAAAAGCGAATGTTCGTTAATTCTATTTCATCGATCTAAAATGTTAGCAACTGCATTTTCAATGCCTATGGACGTACAGGAAGGCAGATATATGATTCCATTGTTTAAGGAGATGTGGTTGCTTTCTCGAAAAAAAATCTTTGACTCTTTTCAACTTCTTTGTTTCTAGATGTTCCGACACTAATGAAATCTTGCGATCGAAAGAAATGAAAATATGTTGGTACGTATAGAGGATGGAGAAGAACCTACCATCCTAAGAATCTTAATTTGGGGTGGAGGTGTTTTGCAGATGGTACCCCCTTTGCATTATCAAGTTGGAGTATGATGACGTTTCTGTGTGCCAAAACAAAACAACTTCGATGCAATACTTCGTTTACTCCAGTGCTTCTCAACCTTTTTTTACCCATGGACCCCCTTTTCCTTTCTTTTTTTTTTTTCTTGGTGGAGCCCTTAATAACTATTTGACATAAGACACTAATAAAAATTTTGAGGTTTTAATAATCAAAGAAATATTATATCATTCAGCTTTATTTTTAAATGAAAACTAATTTAATGCAAATAAATTATTCTGCAATAATAATAATAATAATAATAATAATAATAATAATAATACTTTGAAATCGAAATCTCAAAAATGTGGCACATGGGAACATCAACAATCCCCGTTGCAATTGGAGCCTTCGGATTGGTTGGAAAAAATTCCAGTAGACTAATTGAAGGGATTCCTGGAAGCCCATGCCTTAAAAAAATACAAAACATTGTTCTCACGAGTACAGCCCACACCTTACGAAGGGCTTTGTCGATGTAGATTTTTTTTTTCCAGTGGAAAATGTCATGATGCCATTTGTAAGATTAGGTCCCTGGGCAGGATCCGAAAAGAAATGAGTACACATTAAAAATCGAAGAATTAAAATAAAGGTAATAATAATAATAATAATAATTATTATTATTATTATTATAGTAATAATTTTTATTGACCAATATCTTGTATTACAATATTACAATGTTTCTTCCATAGTCAATACTATAGGGAGCAGAGCTCTTCAGGCAATTGAATTCACTGCAGCATTTATTTAAGCACACTGTTTAAAAATTTTAATAAACCAATTTAAGTGTGTGATTAGAAAAAAAAGAAAGGCATATTTATTCAATGAGATCCTTGGGGTTGATGTTGCTCAGCTAATTTCTTTATATCTGGTTCCATCGATGTTAATCAGAATCAAAGATCGCCTCTTTTCACAATGTCAAGTCTATTGTGAACTTTTGATAACAGTTGAAAAACACCGCTAAATCCAGATTCAAGATATTAGAAAAGCAACATAAAATAAATAAAGATTCATATATATATATATATATATATATATATATATATATATAAAATATTTTAAATAAGTTAATTTATAATACTTATGCTCTGTAAATTTATATTGAGCACTGTTTTGTAAAAATAAAATATATATATATGTGTGTGTGTGTGTGTGTGTGTGTGTGTGCATATTTCAACATAGTGTAAATTAGAGTAGAAATTTAATTTTTAATAATAAAAACCATTCTGAGTTGTCTTTCTTCATGGACCACCAAAATATCATTGTGGACTCCCAATTTGTTATATTTTGTCTATGGGCTCCAGAAATATTGCATGGACCCCTAGGGCCTATGTAAACCCTGGTTGAAAACCCTTGATTTACATGATCAAGTTGCTGGCAATAAACGCCAAGGAAAAGAGTGGTAACAGCTATTGGACTTGAGAAACGTGGAAAGTGTTTTAAGAGGAATCGCTTATAAATTTCAAGCGAAAACACTACTGGCTGATCGGTCAATGAATGCCAAATGCTTCCTTGTAGAGAAACGGTTAATATTATCATTATCATATATACAATATGACTCCAAAATGGCTGACCGATAATATTCATCACCGATATGTGGCCTCCAAGTTCTTCTGACATAAATCTCCTGGAATTAAACTGAAAGCAATACTGGCTGAACGGTTAATGAATGTCAAACGCTTCCTTGTAGAGAAATGGTTACTGGATTCTTTTACAGCGTCCAAGATGGATTCTTTTACATGGCTTCGTCTCCAAATGTCCTGCTGTTTACCTATGGTTTGAGGGAGAATTATGTTTATGCTTTTACCAATGGCATAAGAGCAAAGTAAACGCAAACTATCCCAACCGGTATTTGAACGTGATTTACTCAATCCGTGATGTTAACGTGTAGACCATCTACACCCCATAATGTTGGCCAAAGAGTCACTCAAGGTAGAGGACTACTAAATGAGGTTGTTGTAAAGGTGTCATCTGTGGGAGTAAGACGTGCACATTATGAGGATATATAGGATAAATAACGATTGGCCTAGACTTCAAAAGGCTAAGATTGTAGGGATAGAGGAAGCATTCCCTCGAATGTCTCTTCTACAAACATTTCTGGAGTAGAAGCTACCTAAATGGAAATGTCCCCTTACCGGAGTGGGTCCTAGTTGTGGACGTCTGCACTGGTGGAACTAAAGAAAGTGACTCGTCCGAACATTTACCATGGAAATAGCAATCGGGTAACGAGGGGCTAGCAACGTTTCATCTGTGGGGAAAGGAGTTGTAGGTTAGAAGATAATTCATCACCCACATGACCGATTGTGGTCTGATTTGACTCTCGTAAAGATAGATCTCCTGACAGTAGGAGTTTCTCAATTGATACAAGGGACCGACCATTCTTTCAGTATTTTTAGCAATAGCAACGAATATACGCACGATGGAATAATGGATAACGGCTCGGACTGAGGAAGCGGAGAGCCGAGTTCGAATTCCAGTCAGATCAATTATTATTCACTTACGTTATTATTCACTTACCCCTGGGAAAAGTATGAATCTTCTCCCCCCAGCTATGAGTAAATATCAGAAGAGACTGGGTTCTGACAGGCAGCCGGTGTAGGATAAGGAAAACTTCAAAGCGGCCCGGCGTGAGTTGGGCTCCAAGAAACACAACTTCTACTCTAGAGTCTTGGGGACTATTTTGCAGTACATGTGGTGCCTCTACGCCCCAGGCGGGTCACATGATCGTGACGTATATAACGAGTTCCATAATGTCCGGAGTGAGTCTTAGTCCCAATAAACGTTCGAGGTAAGTAACCTCATTGAGAATACAACCACTCACCAGGAAAAAAAATTGTTAGAACTGCTCAGCAACCTTGACATATTTGGAAGGATATTAAAATAATCAACAACCTATACTGGCATGTTAGAAAATGAGATTAGCAGATACACAAAAACAATAGAAAGGGCTGTAATACAAGGATGTATCTTCTCATCGGAGTTATTAAACCTATACGGGGAGGCCATTCTGAGAAAAATCAGACGTCCGACCAGGATTCACTATTGTCGACCACAGTCTTAACATAAGTTATAGAGATGTTACAGTGTTGATGTCACACACGGAAAGAAAACTACAAAAGCTCCTACAGGAGGTAGCAAAGGAAAGCGAGAAGAAAGGACATAAACCACATGGTCGTTAGGAAAAAGGATGAATCCAAAATGCATATTCCAAATTTGGGGTACCAAAATCATACAAGTACAAAAATTTAAATATCTAAGAAGTGTTCTAACAGAGGATGGAAAGTGAAATCCGAAGACGCATTGGGATAGTCAAAGATACATTCCAAAAACTAAACAGAGTCTTAAGAGACAGAAAAACCTTCGTTAGAAACAAAACGGTGAAAATTGGCCATACAAAATATTAGCTTATATATAAAATAGAAAATTCACTTCTTTAAATAAATTTCATGCCTGGAAGTGTGTACTGCCTTTTAATTTTATGCTATCGAGATTTTTGTTCGCAAACTTTTAGCCGAGACTGCATTATATATATATATATATATATATATATATATATAGACATACACACACACACAAACATATATATATATATATATATATATGTGTGTGTGTGTGTGTGTGTGTGTGTGTGTGTAGAAAAAACAGCACGTGTGGTCTGATGATTTGTTTTAGCATTGAGCAGTCTGTCGCCACTGAGTCTTGACTTCAATGTTCACTTTTATATTTACATACGCTCTATCTCTGATATTAAACTCTTTATCTCATAAATATAGCGCACCTTAAAACTGTATTTCTTCATATACATATATGTGTGTGGGGGATCTGGGGGTGAGAGAGAGAAAGAGAATGTGAGAGAGATAAAAAATATAGTTTTAATGTATGGCATATGGGTAAAAGAGCTTAATATCAAAGATAGAGCGTATATAAATATATAAGTGAACATTGAAGTCAACATTCAGAGGCGACAGACTGTTTCATGCTTAGCGCAATCACCAGGCCATATGGCTTGCGTTCAAGCATGAAACAAACTCTCGACGCTTGGCGTTGACCTCACACTCCCCTTTTATCTATCTCTCTCTATGTCTCTCTCTCTCTCTCTCTCTCTATCTATCTATCTATCTATCTATCTATCTATATATATATATATATATATATATATATGTATATATATATAAAGAAATATAGTTTTAAGGTGTGATATGTTTATGGGATAAAGTGCTCAATATCAGAGATAGAGCGTATGTAAATATAAATATAAAAGTGAACATTATAGTCAACACTCAGAGGCGACAGGCTGTTTCATGCTGGACTCAATCGTCAGGCCTGACGAATGCGTCCAGCATGAAACAGCCTGTCACCTCTGAGTGTTGACTTTTAATGTTTACTTTTATACATATATATATATATATATATATATATATATATATATATATATATATATATATATATATATATATATATATATATATATATATATATATATATAGAACGTTTAGGTAAACATGTGGATTAGAATAGCGTTCACAGGTGTATACATTATCTTTTCGGCTATATTTTCTCGATCAAATCTATACGACATTGTTACGAGAAATTGATCCATCGTTCCATTAGTGTTTATTTTTTACTCTTTAACCACGAAGCTACTTCCAAGATCTAAATATATTTAAATATCATGCTGTTTGTCTTTTTCGGACCTCTCTCTTTTTCATGATGCACTCGCAAACACACAGCAAGCATCTTTGGTGCAGTTGGGTAGTGGGGTGGCTGGGAAGAAAGCATAGAATATGAGATGTATGTTTATCAAAGTCTGTGATAAAGACGAAGTAAAAAAGAAAAATAGATGAAAAATTGTTTTGTTAGAGAGAAAGAGAAGAGATGAAGACGAGTGATGAAGGCAGGTTGTTGGCGGGATGATGTCGACAAGACATTTCAAAAGAATCAAGAAAGGTTATTTACGACTTTGCTAAAACCTCGGAATGTATTCACAGATTATTCTTTAAAGTTTTCTTCGAATCGCCTTGATTATCATATTTTTTTCTTGATGTTTTCAGTGAACAGAAACCTGTTGACATTAAATCTGAACCTGGAAATTTAACACGACAACATGAATTCATAACATAGAAATACAGCAGTCAAATCACAACGATTCAATACTCACACCTCACTCCCTACAGAAAGAGAAAAAGAGGGGAAAAAAGCACGTATCTAGATAAATCCACCCGCCGTATATTGCGTTATGTAAGATGTATAGAAAACGCAGCTTAAACTGCACGAACAGATACCTAAAATTGTATTAAAATCACAACCTTCTCTTCAACCAACTCTGATGATGAGTTAAGAAAGTTGAAACCTCGAACAATAAAACATTTACTTTTTCTTCCGAAATGAACTTTGGACATGTCTTGACAGAATTTCCTACTTGTGTTAGAGGGACACAAACACACACACACACGCACACACACACACACACACACACACACACACACATATATATATATATATATATATATATATATATATATATATATATATATATATATAAATAAAAGCCATTATACGACGCTTGAAAAGGCTCATGATAAAACATAACAGACATTCGTTGTCTGTTTTATATTTAACAATATATGTTTGAACAATGATCGGCTGTCCTATACACTAAATTCAATTATTTGTATATATATATATATATATATATATATATATATATATATATATATATATATATATATATATATATATATTGTAAAATAATATAAAAAAGACAACGAATGTCTGTTATGTTTTATCATGAGCCTTTCCCAGCGTCGTATAATGGATTTAGTTTCTAGAGAAAATAAGGATAAAAACTATTCAACATTTGCATATTTCTTTATTATTTTGGTCGTCGATCTAAGCTTTAGGCTTACATTAGGCTATCATCAGAGTGGTTATAAGGACATTACGAAACAGATGTTTACCGTCAAAGATGACATCCTGTTTTGCTTCACATAGAAGTTTGCTTTGCGACGATAACGGTCGCGGAATAGCAGACGCAGGTCGTGAATTCGTAATGCAGTTCTATGTCGTCGTATATGACCACGTGAAAGAAAGTTATGTTATCAACAGAAGCATACGTTTAAATGCATTGTAATATATTGCGTCTGGTTTGAAATGTAATTTTTTTTGTGTGTGGGGTTGCTTTGTTTTAAGTAAATGGCCTCTTAAGGATCTTCTTGCTGTGTGTATGTGTGAGTATTGTTGAAAACTAATCTCTAATATTATGTACATGGCTATGTTTTTCTAAGAAATGTTTTTTAATGGAAGTAAGATCAGAAAGGTGACAGGTAAGTCTAAGAGAGGGCGTGGTTGTATGCAATGGGTCTATTATTAGCATCAGAGATACAATCTCTGAACGGACATGTAAATTGATACACTACATTGGTTTGTTATAGAGGATATACTTGTGTGGTTGTAGGGTTATTAGAGACTATGAGGTCAATTGTTTTAAATTTTTTATAATATATAATGAGTTTAACTTGTTTATTATTGTGATTAATAGGTTTAACATTTCTACCTATTATGTTTTTGAGTGTTGTTTCATCCTGTTCGTAATTCTTATGCATTTGGTTAGGATAGTATAAGTTAATAGTATTATTTTTATTTTGAAGTACACTATTGTGGTTAGAAATATTATTAATATTATCAATTTTGTTAAAGGTATTTTTAAGTTTATTGGGATACATTTTAATTTGTTGATGAATTACTGAATTAGGGAATCCATTATTAACAAGTGTTTGATGTTATGTAATTCTTTATAGACTATGGTTTTGGAAGAAGATACATTTGTGTACTTTGGCACAAGTTTTTTTATAACAGCTAACTAATAACGTTGGGGCCATTCACTATTATAAGTAAGAAGACACGAGTTAATGCAAGTGAGTTTTCTATATAGAGAAGTAGTAAATTTATGTGTGCTGGAATTAATAATTACATCAAGGAACGAAATTTTATTATTAATGCTGAATTGTAGTGTAAATTTGAAGATGGAGTGATTTTCAAATTTGTTTTTAAGTTGCGTAACATCAATATTTTTAGCTAAAATGAAAATACCATAAATGTATATTACACATATAAGGGTTTATTAGTGTCATTAAGTATTTTATTTTCTAAATGTACCATATAATAAATAGAAAAAATATATAACTATGGAAGTATGTTGGAATAATGGATAACGCCTCGTATTGACAATCTAGTCGAGTTACGTGCTAATACTCACGAGAAAGTATATATATATATATATATATATATATATATATATATATATATATATATATATGAAGAAAATATATACGGAAAAAACAAACAAAAATCCTTATATACAATTTATACTGTTTTAATGTTAATATGTCAACATCAGACGTTTTCGGTCTAATAAACCATCTTCAGGACATATTCATAAATTATAACATTATCAATACAACATGACAATCTTATAATTTATGAATATGTCCTGACGATGGTTTATTAGACCGAAACGTCCGACGTTGACATATTAACATTAAAACAGTATAAATTGTATATAAGGATTTTTGTTTGTTTTTCCGTATATATTTTTCTTCATACTGTCGGATCTATATCCATATATTTGCTTACACACACACACACACACACACACATATATATATATATATATATATATATATATATATATATAATTGTGTATTTGGACAGTAATCCCCCTTTTATACAAATTTTATTAAAAACGACTGACAAGGTACTGCGATTAAGATCTTAATTAACTTTTCTTGTGTCCTTATAATTTTTCTTCTTTTCTGCTCGTTAAAATGCCTCAAAAAAATGAAAGCATTATTAATAAAAAAAAAGCCAACACAGTAATATCAACTATGAACATAGCCACAATATGCTGGCCGGGTTTGGTAAATAAGACATTACTATAACTCTAGACACATACATAAAGCACACACGTACACAGATACACACACACACACACACACACATATATATATATATATATATATATATATATATATATATATATATATATATTAAAGGCATTTTCGTCAAGCCACGAGTGCTGTTTTTTTTTTGTTTGTTTCGCCGAAAAAAAACAACACTCGTGGCCTGACGATTGCTTCTCGCATTACACAGCCTGTCGCCTCTAAGTGTTGACTTCAATGTTCACTTTTATATTTATATTTACACACGCTCTATCTCTGATATTGAGCACTTTATCCCATAAATATAGCACACCTTAAGACTATATTTCTTCATTCATATATATATATATATATATATATATATATATATAATGGAATAATCGATGTAAATAAAATTGAAGGAATTTTTGAGACGTTCTGCCGGCCTTCGCAGGAGACAGGTTCGCAGATTCAATTTTTCATCCAGATTCATCTTGTGTAGAATATAATGATAATTTTGATGATTAGATGTTTAACAACTTATATGTCCCAAAATACGATGTGTTAATATGCATGTGCATGACGGAAAGTCAATTGGTCTCCGAGTACGATCATTTTCATGAATTTACCGTTGATTTCCTTGTGCTTGAGGTCATCTCTGGTAAATCATTAGTTCAACAAGTGACCTACATTTTAAGACAGAGGTTTTAAACTTAAAACTTGCTGCAATGGCATCATGGTTCTGTACTTTGTAATGCCAGGTGATTCTTCTTGCTGACCTGCACATTTTGCTGCATAGATTACAAGTGAAATGAGGTTAGATATCATAGTGACAGACTGTGTTATTAGAGCGACGTGCGTGACTAATCAAGACTGACTTTTACAGGCAGACGCGCCCACATTCTTCACAGGTGAGAGTCTATTCACTATCTTTTCCTGGAAGAAGCCATATGTTCTCCATTTAGCATACATAATATACATACGTGTATTCATACATATATCACAAACTGTAAAAAAACGACTACAAATATGAAAAGAATTAACCATAAAAAACTAACATCAATAAAATTGTATCAAATTTAGGAGCAAAAAATACAGAATATATTCATGAGAAAATAAAAAAAAAACGAATGAAACGACAATACAAACTGAAACGTGACTATGTGATCCGCTAAAAAGCCGACATGACATTTGAAGACACGATATTTGAAAATTACACAAAGAAACAATACAGCAATATAGTCAACATTATCAGCAAAAATCATTTTAATAATGGCTAATGATATTGGTCAAGTTGGATTAAAATTACCACCGGAAAAGTAGAAAATGGTCTGAAATAGAAAAATAGAAAAAAATAAGCAGAAGTCATTAATGTGAACTTTCCTCTTTGACAACAAATATATATATATATATATATATATATATATATATATATATATATATATATATATATATATATGTGTGTGTGTGTGTGTGTGTGTGTGTGCGCGCAAAATGTCTATGCATATGTTTCCTGTTTTTTTTTTTTGTGTAGTAGCAATCCAAATTTGGATTACTACTACACACAAAAGACAATGATTAAAAACATCGGAAAACTTAAGGAAAATTAATTTCTTTTAATAATATGTGGAAATAACCATTCTTTGCCTGATGAAAGTTACGGGACCGGAAACACGTTTAGCAAAAATATGGAAAATAAAGTAAAATATATATTTAAAAAATTCACATTATAACCAAAAACTTTCTCTTTAAAATATATTTGGGCTTTCTTAAGTGTGATACTAGCCCAGCCTTGCTGCGGGCGACAAAACCACAATGAGAGATGAAATTTGTTAAAGCAGAATTTTGAAGGTGTCTCTGCTTTGCTTGACGAAGCTGATCATAGTGTCTCAGTATACTGTTTTCGAAACCCTTTAACTTAATGAAACATGTTTTATGCCACCCCTTTTGGTTTGAAACTTGGGCTTCCCAGGTTTTCAGATCGAAGTTGAGGCGTTTCAAGTTATCTTTCAATCTGTCTTTGTAGCATAGTTGTCCATAGTGTAACTTTTTTAGAAGAGTATGCTATCTATATATATATATATATATATATATATATATATATATATATATATATGTATGTATGTATGTATGTATGTATGTATGTATGTATGCGTATATTAAATAAAATAAGAAAGGAAATATGCCACAGAGGCAGACCGAAGAAAGAAAGCTGAGTGCCATATTAATTGACAGAGTTATAATATTTCGAAATAAATTCCCGATGAATATTGTCTGACCACGCAATCATCAGGTGGACAGAAATTGTTATTTGTAAAAATGGGCAATTTATACACCTTTATATTCAGTTATTTTATTTTAAACTCTTATAGTTGAGGCGTACATGCCATGCACACACCAACCGAACTCAAGCCAGATATATATATATATATATATATATATATATATATATATATATATATATATATATATATATATATATATATATACAAACTTAAGGATAGGGATCGTGAGTTATTATTAAAATAGGATACAAAAGTATCAGTCAGTCAGTTATGTGTCATGCGTGATACACGCTTAGGTGATCATGTATCTTTGGATACATAATTGACGAGGCAAACTTTTTCCCGCAGTAGATTGCAATTTCTTTCTGTGGTAGACCAGTTGTTATCCAAGGCTATAGAACCCGGTCTGTTCTCCTCTTTACCCATAACTGAGGGGGGAGAAAAAGAGGATTAATATCTTTCCCAACATCAACGAATATAATGGATTCGACTAGAATTCGAACTCGGCTCTCCGATTCCTCAATATGAGCCAATATCTATTACTCTACTCTCCCTCTAAAAGTATCAAACGTTTAAAATTTCACTTCTTCAGGAATGAAATCGTCGACAAAATAAAACAAAGTAGTTGATAAGGTAATTTTTTACCAACAACTGATATTAAGAAAAAAAAAAAAATTCTTCCCAGTGAAGTGACTGATTCCCCGAATAAGGCCAACTTATCTTTTAACTCCCGTTGTCTACACAGTACAGGACGTTGCGTATTAATAGTAAAAGACTTAAGGAAATTTAAATGGAGTCTGGTTCGTGTCCTGTGCAAAACAGAAAAGAATTGAGGAGAATAATTCGTCCTGCAAGCAACAGAATTTAATAAGTGTTCAATGACAGCGGAGTCATGAGTCTGCGAACACCCGGATGTAATAGGCTCGCGTCTACGCATTTGGCCCGGGACATCCTGGACGATCCTAACCTCTAATCTTTAGATGGTGTTGCCACCATATTTATTCTGAAGAAATGTCGGTCGAGAGGAGCCTTAAATTTTAAACATGTGATACTTTTGTATCCTGTTTTAACAATAAATCATGATCCTGTGCTTAAGACTATCTTAAGATTATGGTGTGGCAATAACAACCCTATATATATATATATATATATATATATATATATATATATATATATATATATATATATATATATATTCATTATTTAAACGTCATTTTAGAGGATACCATATTGAAGTAGACGCTTCGTTTTTGTTTTTTTTTAACATATTTTTTAATAATATATTTATTATCGTCTGCCGGTCTGAATATTCGAGAAAACTTATTAAAGAAATATATGGAGGTAGATGATAATAAATACATTGTTTAAGAACAGAACATCTACTCAAAAATGAGTATCCACTAAAAAAAGACGTTTAAGTGATACAAATCTGTCCCGATAAATAAACAAAAAAATCCATTACTTTTTATGTGGCTTAACAAGGAAATAAATTTATTTACAAAAAATAATTGATAGAATTTTATATTCGGAATATATATATATATATATATATATATATATATATATTCTCAAGACATGACATATATATATATATATATATATATATATATATATATATATATATATATATATATATATATATATAGGATCATATCTTGAGAATGTCTGATGACAGGATACCCAAGATCTTAATGTACAGCCAGTTACATCAGGGCTACAGGAATGTAGGACGCCCCTGGCTAAGATAAAAATACAATCTGAAAAGGAACTTGTCAGATGTCAATATACCTCCTAAAACCCTCGAGCGCTTAGTCTTGGAGCGGGTAAAATGGAGATCAATATGTTTTAGTGGATTCAGCAGTTTTCAAGCTGCTTCTCTGAATCGTCTTCAAGAAGCGAGGGCAAGATCTAAAAAGTCAGCCAATCTAACAGCGATCTCATCCCACAATCTTCACTCTTGCTCCATATGTGGCCTCCTTTGTAAATCACTAGCGGGTCTTAAAATGCCACTTAAGATTATCGCACAAAATTTCATGACTGAATCAATTGGTCAAGTTGTCAGATCCTTATACGTCGAAACCGACGAGAGAGTTCATTATATATATATATATATATATATATATATATATATATATATATATATATATATATGTATTATTTTGTATTATTGTCAACGTTAAGGCGAGTTATAGCGAAGAAAACCACTTTTGGCTAGTGCTCAGATTTTTGAACAGGCTGGAATTGAGTGAGCCAAGAAAGGCAAAAGATGTAGAATACTTTGAAAATTGGGATCTCACAAGAAATCTCCAAAGCAAATTCCTCTTAGCAAAGCAAATACTTAAGGTGTCAAAATTGGACCAAGAAATATATGGAAATTGACTTTTCTAAAATAATTTTCACGCACAAATGTGACACTCGGTGGTTCTGATGGATGAACCAAAACATAGATTTTATCCGATGAAGATATTCCTGTAGTTAAAACAGCAAATGGGTGGCAGTGTGATGATATGGGATGGAATTGTTGACCAAATCATAATTAAATCATTCTAAGCCGATGAGGAATTTAAACTGAACAGTGGTAACTATTACGATTTCTATTCTTAAAATCAAATTTTTTAGTGTCAAGTTGAGATACGTCTTGTAAGACAAGAATTAACCTTTCCTTTTGACAAGGTGCGAGCTTCACATTATACTTGATGAATTTTAGAAATAAGTAAATATTTCGTCATTTAAATTATCGGGTTAGCTCCGTCACTAGAAACAATTAATCCATCCTTTATAAAGTGCACTTTGGAAAACTTTCTTGGAAAGAACAGCAGAAGTAGAAGAATTGTAAAGAAAAGCAGCACACATTGATCCTAATTGAAAACGTCTCAACATAAAAATTTAAAAATTAGAGATTCATAAAGACGGGGTTTTTAGTAAAGACAAAGAGAAACAAATATTTGAAAGCAAACCAGCAATTTTAACTATAAAACATCATTCTTCGACATCATAGCAGTGATTTTAAGGCCAGTTTTTCACTTGTAAACAAACTACTATTCGATGAACCTGTTATCGAAAAATGTTATCTCTACAACTGTTTAACTGAATAATGGTCCGAAACGGTTTTCTAGATACGCGTGAATTGAATAGGAAATATTTTCGCTTAGCGCCTATTTTAGTGGAGAAAGATCAATTTATATATTTATAATTTATTTACAGGGAGAACAATGTAAAAACTAACATTCTTGGCGGATGACTAACAATTAACAGTTAACCAAAAGGAGATAAGTGTTAAAAATCAGGAGTAGCATGTCCGACATGATTGGTTCTTTTTGTTACAATTGTTACATTTCTAACTTCCTGAACTCGTGTTACACCAGTTTCATCCCAATTATAAACCACTTGTGAATTATAGCGACCTCACAAAATTGAGTGACGAATGGAGAATGGCTGGATTGAAACTTGGGTCAGTAGTTTGGGCTTAGGTATAAATTTGGATTACGCTTGATACAAGCAGCACACTAGTCAGAAGCTGCACATTTTTTCTTCCCATTATTGAAATTTTCAATCAAAAACATTTTGGCTGTCTTAAGAGTGAGTTATCTTTATTTCCTTTAGCAATAAGCCACGGAGGAGTAATGGATAGCGGCTCGGATTGAGGAATCGGAGAGCCGAGTTCGAATTCCAGTCGAATCCATTACATACCCTTATGTGCTCATACCCTTTGGAAAGGTATAAATCCTCTTCTTCTCCCTCCAGCTATAACTAAATAGCAGGACAATCTGGATTCTAGAGCCTTGGATCTAGAAGAAGGACAACTCTGAATCCTAAACCTGTGTAGTGTCGTTCGGGGATCTTGTGGCACGTAGTGCAACAGGTCTCTGTATTCAGCCTTTCAAAAAGTGTGGATGATTCTGCACAAAACCTTCACCACATCAAATCTCATGTGTTGGTGTCGGTTTCCTAGAAATGATCTGCTCGAGCCTCATATGTCGAATTCGACAGAGAGAGATATATATATATATATATATATATATATATATATATATATATATATATATATATATATATATATATATATATATATATATATATATATATATATAAATATATATATATATATATATATATATATATATATATATATATATATATATATATATATATATATATAACGGATATATATATATATATATCGGGTATATATATATATAACGGATATAATTTCGAACGTGCTAGAAAGTATTTAAAAAAATAACAAAATAATTTTTAAAAATACTTCGGTTAATAATAACAAACATTTTAACGATAAAACTTTATTTTTGTCAAGCTTGGGGCCTATTTTTATCATGGTATGGTCAAATTTTAATTTTTTATATATATATATATATATATATATATATATATATATATATATATATATATATATATATATATGTATGTATGTATGTATGTATACAAACGAAATCCATAAAACCAAACAAACAAATACCCCCAACAAAAATTATACAAAATTCATCTATCTAATCCTAACCCCCAACACTTCAACTAAAGTCATAAAATGAATTAGGCATCACTAATACGAGGATTGTTACAACCACCTCCAAAGCTATCGAAGATATAATCAGGATGAATGATGGGAAAAAATTAAAGTTAATACTCAGAGGCGACAGACTGTTTCCTACTAAACGCAATCATCAGGCCTGATTAGTGTTCATTTCAATGTTCACTTTTTAGCAGTGCAAACTTAATGCTTTTTCGTATAACCGAGTCATTCCCACTCCTTTTAAATGTATCTCCTAAGCGTGTTGAAACGTATCTTAGCTTCTGTTGCTACTGATCTGAACCTTCTGCTATCAAGCAACACTCGATACATTACTTTCATTATGTCATTAAGTGTATGAAGACCATGGGTGGCTTTGCATGTTTTTTTTTTTCCTGTTTTTCTTTTTTTCCTGTTTTTATTTTTGTATATCCTAACCGGGTTTGAAAGATCTGAAAAAGAAGGTGTAACGTAAAGTACCACACGTAACGTACCTCGTTACCTATAATATACATTCGAACGAATTATATTCTATACCAGTGTTTCTCAACATGTTCCATGTGGACCACTGATGGTCCACATATCATTTCTAGTGGCCCACAGAGAATTCTTAGCCATAGAAAATTGTAGCCATTTCACAAAAATGTATCTAAATTATTCATAATTTGAAGAATTAAAAAAATATAATACTTTGTTTAATTACACACATGTCCATTATATTTGAAAATATTGAAATTATGTAGATGTTATGCAATGCTATATTTATTTTTTTCTTATCATATATATATATATATATATATATATATAAAATGTTATATATATATATATATAACATAATTTTTTTTCATATAAAAAAATTATTCCTATGTTAATAGATCACTGCACAATATTGTCTGATAATAAATTTGATATTTATAATTTATAGAAATAAAGTATTCCTTATTGAAATTATTATTTAAAATTGATTTTGATATCCTGTGTTTATCCTTTTTTAGTAAAATAAATTTTAAAATGTAAATAGATTAGTTTGTCTTTTCATTGAGTATTTTAGTATGAAAATTGAACAGTAAAAGTAGGAGTGTTCCATTTCAATTTTTTGAAGAAAAATTAGTCCATAGACTGAAAAAAGGTTGAGAAGCACTGTTCTGTACCATAACTTTTTATTATCTGGCTTTCAATAACTAATATAACACATCTATCATTTCTATGCTTTCTATTAGTAAAAGTACTTCAAATATAGTTTTAAGTTTTTCTAAATTAATTGAATTAGTAGATAAATGCTGAGCGGTAGATCAGAAGACAGAAACTACATTTCTTTACTAATTTTAGGACGGAGAACTAACCATTAACAGTCAAAAGAGAGAATGCATGGTTGTCATTAAAAGAGACGGCACATGATGTGTTCTGTACATTGGGAACGTCAAAATTAAACAGGTACAGAATTTATCTATCTATCTATATAGTGTGGTAACATACAATGGAAAATGCGGTACAGAAATCTGAAGGCGTCCAGGAATGGCAAAAAATGCCTTTCAGAAACTAAGCAAAGAGATAGAAAAATGTCTAAAACATACCAAAGAAAAGAGCACTGAACCGCATTTATTTAATCTGAATGTTAGACAATTTCCTTATAGACGAAGAATAGACTTGAAGTGGCAGTGATGTAGTTTCACCGACAAATGCTGAAGATGTGAACAATGAATACATTTTAAGGAGAATCAAAACTACAAGTAAATTATTACTTACATTATGAAAGATAAAGCTTAAATTTCTGGGACGCACAATAAGGAAAGCGAGTGGCAGGAGAATTTAACAATCACAGAACACATTAACGGCTAGAGAGGACACGGGAACACATTAACGGCTAGAGAGGACACGGGAACACATTAACGGCTAGAGAGGACACGAGAACACATTAACGGCTAGAGAGGACAAAGAAACAGCAAGCAATCTATTTAAAAGCATGGGTAAATGAAAGAAAACCAGAAACTAATAGAGATGATAGAGTCAAAATTTATTCAGAGCAACAAAGATAGAAAGTTGTGGAGAGCCATAATTGGCCATATCTTGAAGAGACATGGTGCATAAAAGAAGTAAAAATAGCAAAACAAGAACAAAAAAGAATGATAAAATGTCTAAAGTTACTTAGAGCAACAAAAGAAAGGAAATTGTGGAGAGTCATGATCAACTATTTCCTGGAGAGACATAGTACATAAAACAAGTGAATGGATGAAAGAACGAGGACAAAGGGGAATTGTAAAGTGTTTAAAAGTTGCTTAGAGCAACAAAAGACAGAAAGTAGTGGAGAGCCATTATCGCACATGTCCTGTAGAGATATAGAACGTAAAAGAAGTAAATGGATGGCAGAACAAGGCTAAAAAAATAAACTGTAATGATTTCAAAAATCACTTAGCACAACACAAGACAGAAAGTGGAGAAGAGCCATGATCGCCCACGCCCTGAAAAGAAATGACAGTTTAAAAAAAAAGCCATTTTTAATGTACTGTCCTCCTGTATGGCAGGGAATGCTGGACGATCTCCTTAAAAACGGATCAAGCAACAGAAATGCGGTTCTACAGAAGGATGCTGAGGATACTGTGAACCGAACATGTGAGTAACGGCGAAGTTTTGGAGAACATGGAAGCAAAAAGGAAATTAATACTTAACATCAGGAAGAGACAGTTGAGGTTTCTGGGGAATATAATGAGGAAGGAGGGCTTGGAAAATCTGATACTCACGGGACAGGGCGAGGACTGAGAAAAACAACGCATAACATATTTAATTGGCTTAGGAGAATTAACAGGAAGACAAAGGTTTATTAAAAGCTACAAGAGACAGGAAGTTGTGGAAAGCAATGATGGAACACAGCACATAAAGGAGAAGTGTCACTAACATGAATGAGAAGAGGTTTGCTTTCATTCTATGTATGATTATTTTTAAGTATTTCACCCCTAGCAAGCACGCAAGGGGTTACAGAGAGTGAGAGCAAGAGTAAAGAGGGGTGTTTGAGGAAAGGATATAGAGAAGGAGGGGGATCAGGATCAAGGCATCAGAAGATGTCGATTGACATTACATTTAAATATTTTTTTGGATTATAGCCATCAAGGAAGCAAGTAGGAGAAAGTGGGTGCCACTGTCGCGAAGTGCGAGTGAAGAAGCTGTTGGAGTAGAAGAAGCAGTTACATTTAATTGTTTCGTCAGTGAAAGGGTGGGACCGAGATGCCAACCTCGTAGCACGCTTAAATTCAGGCAGCTGGGGTACCAGTGAAAGTAGCTGGTCAGAGCAGTTGCCATGAAAATATTTCTATAAAAGACAGAGGGAAGCTGCAACATGTCCGTGAGAAAGTAACTGTGGACGAGATGCCAGATCAGGACCTATCACATTGCATAACAGTCTCTGGATTTCGGTGAGGACCTCGAGATGAACAGTCGTCGAAATGATATTGAAGCTTTAAGAATTTCAATTCTTAAACGTATTGCTTGTGATAGAGAGCAACTTTTTGTCTAAAATCAGCGAATTTTGATTTGCATGCATTAATCAATAAAATACGTTAATCAGTATCGATAAATATATATAATATATATGAAGCAGCCTCTTTCAAAGTAAAAATCAATGTACAAATTCTATTGCCGGTGATAATCTTTTCTCCAAAAATTTATTGCACGCATTAAAACCAATTTTACACATTTTCATAGTGTTTTGACCCCAGTTTGGGGGTTAACTATTTGCCATAGTTGGGACCCTAACAAGCGCTACCACCGTGTTTCAGGGATGACCTTGGAACATCAGCAATTAAGAGGTGGTTCTACGCTCCTCAAAACCTCCTGATCAGAGGCCTTGCTGTTCGACGTAGTTTATCGTTTTACCCAGGACGCGGATGTAGTTTATCGTCTTACTCAGGACGCTTCATTTGTAGGGGAGGGCTCTTACCCCTCTGTAGAGGTGCAGTCAGCGTATTCTGAAGCTTCAGCCGACTGGGCGATTTTAGTCTATCACTGATCAGCCACTGGTTCTGATTAATAACAGGAATATTTAAGTTATGTATATTACGTACCTACATTATATCAACTTTTTTGTACTGGGGTAAGTTGGTACAGTCAGTGAGGTAGGTTGATACAGAGTACTAAGTAGCCGACTTGCAATGTACCAACTAGCCCCAAACACGTAGTTTTGTTTACATTATATTCAAACGTTCTGACAGAAGCTGCTTAAAATATACTATATTGTATATATACGCCACTCCTCATAATAATATAAACTGTTCTGTCATCAATCACCCATTACAGCATGAACAAGACACACGTTTGTCAAAGTGAGAAAAAGTTACTTTCCAGGGTTAAAAAACAAAACAAAAAAAAAAAACGTTTATTCATGCAAAACATTTCATGCTGACAACTGAAACTTAGAAAGAAAATGGCGGAATCTTTTCTGTTCAAAACGCGGCAAACAGTAGCGCCATCAAGTGAGGAAAACAAAAAGTAAAATAAGAAACTTAAGCTGCATCATTTATCAACCAGCCGCGTTCTTTCCGCTTAAATTTTCTACAAATCTCTATGTAAGCATATTTTTTTTTATCTTGACTATTTCACGATGAAAAAAAAAATGACATTTTTTTTATTCATTTTCTTACAAGCAGGACAATAAAGCCACTAAGGCTCAGGGGTTACCGAGTGAGAAAGAAACTGAGAAAACGTTATTGAAGATAGAGGACAATAAAAAGAACATGATTCAAGGAGACAGAAGATGACGATTGACATTGCATTTACAATTTTGGAAATTGTATTTGGCAGGGAAACAAGAAACCGTCAGAGAATTTCAAAAGCGAGCTGCAAGTGAAGAAATTACTAGCATAGAACTTACCGTTGCATCTATCAGTTTCAACAGTAAGATGATGATAGCTAACTACCAATCTTGTACTGCGCTTAAATTCGTGAAGTCTAGATGTCTATGAGGAAAGCGATATTTATTCTTGTAATTTACAAGAAATGTGAGACAAGGCAAAAATAGATTTTTGGAGAAAGCTGTCTCAGATAACCACAATCACTGACCCAGACAAACTAGAATATTCCTTACACCAAACCAACGCATTCTTTCTTACCATTCTTACTACAATCACCATAATACCACAGTGTCTTTTTAAAGTCCTAACTAGACCCCATATAGACAAATATCAAAGAAAAAAGCATTAAAGATGACTGGAAAATTGTTCTCTTTAGTTATCGATATAATAATTGCAAATACATTTACTAGTTAAATACGTTAAAGTGGGAATATATGCATATGAAGTAGGAATATACGAATATGAAATAAGAATATATGAATATAAAGTAGCAATATATGAATATGTATTAAGTATATATGAATATTAAGTGAGTATATGAATATGAAGTAGAAATATATGCATATAAAGTGGGAATATATTATTAAGTCAGTATATGAATATTAAGTGAGTATATGAATATAAAGTAGGAATATATGAATATGAAGTAGGAATATATTATTAAGTGAGTATATGAATATAAAGTAGGAATATATGAATATGAAGTAGGAATATATTAATATTAAGTCAATATATGAATATTAAATGTGCATATGAATATAAAGTAGGAATATATGAATATGAAGTAGGAATATATTATTATGTCAATATATGAATATTAAGTGAGCATATGAATATGAAGTAGGAATATATGAATATGAAGTCGGAATATATTAATATTAAGTCAGTATATGAATATTAAGTCAGTATATGAATATAAGGTAGGAATATATGAGTATGAAGTAGGAATATATTATTAAGTCAGTATATGAATATTAGGTGAGCATATGAATATTATGTAGGAGCTCTTGTGACGATCAGCAATTGGTTTGGCAGATTTCCTCAGGGTGATTTTAACCTAAACACTCAACCATGCTCCGGACGATCTTCCGGCGTCGATGAAAACTTCCTGCTTGCCACTGTGGAGAATAAACCGACGATTTTGACGGAAGAGATTGCTGAAAGTTTGAAAATCGATATCTCCCTTTTTTCATGACAAAGCAAAATCGCATGTTGCAAAACAAACCCTGCAGAAACTTAAAATGTGAAAATGAGGAAACCTCCAGCACCCATCGTATTCACCTGATATACCTCCTTCAGATTTTCATTTGTTCCGCTTTTTATAGAACAGTTTAAATGACAAAAGATTTGACTCTGTACAATCAGTCGAAAGCTACATCTTAACCTTCTTCCAACAAAAAACTCGAAGTTTCTATGAAAATGGCAATAAGAAGCTTGTTGAACAATGGGAGACAATTGTTAAAATCAATGGAGACGATGTACTTGACTAATAAATGCTATTTTGGGAGTATGCAGAATTGTGTTTTTAATTCTTTTATAGGGCACGAACATTTGCATTGATTTAATATTAGCAACATCAAGCTATCAAGGAGGAATTGGCTCTCGTCTTTTCAAGAAACATTGGCTGCTGGCTGAATGATGATTTATCACTCACGGTTACAAGCCATTCTTTCTGAAACCATGAAATTCCGTTCTAGAGTACGGGAACCAGAAGCTGAAAATCCATCTCTACAGACTGTCTCTGTGCATGCTATAAGCACAAGATTGGCATATTAACAACTATAGCAATCTAATCAATTTCACCAATACGGAATCTTATCGACCATTTTTACCCTATTCATCCTCTGCTCATAATCTTGTATTGTCAAATTCCCTTGTTTCTATAATTTATGTTAAAATTAATACATTTATTATAATCTCAATGATATTTACAAATCAGTTATGTGCCATACAAGATACACGCTTAGGCGATCATGTATCTTTCGATACATGACTGACGAGTAGGTTGCCATTTCTTTCTGCAGTAGTCCGGTTGCCATCCAAAGCTATAGAATCCGGTCTGTCCTGCTATTTACTCTTACCTGGTGGGAAAGAAGAAGAGGAGTCATACCCTTCCCAAGGGTATTAGCATATAAGTGAATGTAATAGATTCGACTGGAATTTGAACTCGGCTCTCCGATTCCTCAATCCGTACTGCTATCCATTACTCCAACATGCCTCCTCTATTAGTAGATTCATTTGAGATACAGTATGGAATATCTTTAATATAAAGGTTTACTATCGAGATCTCAATTTTTTTAAGGTTAATGTGTCAATTAGTCTCAGTGAAGAAATATAAAGAACTGATGGTAAATTAAGAAGAATAAAACTGTGATGAACTTTATGGTGTCGGCTAGAATATTATTCTTCTTCTTAATCAACATGAAAAATACTGAATATATACATGTCAGTTATGTGCCATTCGTGATACACGCTTAGGCGATCATGTATCTTTTGATACATGACTGACGAGGCAGATTTTTTTCCTGCAGTAGGTTGCTATTTCTTTCTGCGGTAGACCAGTTGCCATCCAAGACTATAGAACCTGTTCTGTCCTGCTTGGGTGGCGGGAGAAGAAGAGGATCCATACCTTTCCCAGGGGTGTTAGCACATAAATGAATGTAATGGATTTGAATGGAATTCAAACTCGTCTCTCCGATCCACAATCCAAGCTGCTATTCATTACTCCTAAATATTTAGCATATAAATTATAACTATATAAAATGAGTAGCCAAAATTGTGACTTTTTTCTGTGTGTTTTTTTTTTTTTTTATGGCCACGGCTATACCAATTGCTATTCAAGAATGGTAGGACCGAAGTGTTGGAGAGTATTATTTTTAATTAGTGAAGTTGTCGGTTAGCCGACTTATCTTTGCCAAAAGAAGCCCATTAAGCGATGTTATTTAAGTTTATAAAAAGGCAAACATTTCCTTCTCTCTTGCATTCATATATAGTTTAACATAGATAAAGTGAATTCGACTGGAATTCGAACTCGGCTTTACTGATTCCTTAAACCGAGCTGCTATCCATTACTCCACTCACTTACAAATACATAAGTTGAATGTAGGAATATATATACGAGATACTACCGAAAATTTCGAAGAATTCGACAATTAAAATAAAATTAATTGCATTATTTACATTATTCGGACTGTTATCCTCATCTTTATTGCTATACTCACAACGTTTCGGCCGTTGTACGCTCCGCCTTTCTTCAGGTGTTTGGAATTTCAAACCGTACCCTTTATTTCATCCACTGGGGTAGATTGTTCTAGTTCCGTGTGCCATGTCTCTTCCAGATGTCTCAGTTATTTCCCTTCAACTCAACTCTACAAGTTTTTTTTGGTTCACCACTGCTGTGGCCTGGTATTGAACACGCAGCTCTTTGGGTCTTGTCACTTGATCTAACCAACGTCTTTATCCACATGGCCCAGTGGATAACAATCCGAATAATGTAAATAATGCAAGTTAAGTGTGTATTTATACATGATACATTGTACAATAGCTATATTCTGGTATATTTATATCTTGGTCAGCCTATCTAATTTTCAGCCGACCCTAGTCTATGTAAAAATATTCTTTTAATGTGAGGATCCTATAAAAAAATAGAATCAGGAATTTTTTAAACTTAATATTCTATGTAACTTCTATGCTATCCGTTTCTTTTCTCGCAATCATAGAACTCCCTTCTGGCTCGATGTTTTCCCGCCAAATTTAATCTGCAAAAATTTAAATGCAATGTCAATCATTATCTACAGTCCTCCTGATTACTTTCCGCCCATTATTATTTTTCTGTTCCTAAATCCTCCACACCCTGTAACCCCTTGTTTCTTAGCAACTTAACTGCCTTGTATGAGGTTTTACCGATTAAAAAATAATATTAGGACCTTGAATAAGTTCTCGCTGTTTTCCAACAGATGGTGTTCCCAGAACTGCGTGCGTGTAGTTTCAGATGGTAACGCATCTATAAGGAAGTACTATAAGCAAGCTTGAAATTCAGTGTATGTCATTTCGCCGAAGTATAAACAACTTTGTTTTTCATAGCGTTAAACATGTCGGATTTCGTGTCAAACAAAGTGAAATTGGCGGGAATTGTACTGCACTACTTTATTAAAAAAAAGTCTGCATCTGAAGCACGCAGAATTCTTGTTGAGGCTTACGGCGAACATGCTCTGTCGGCAACAACATGCAGAAGTTGGTTTAGACGCTTCAAAAATAATGATATTGATGTTGAAGATAAAAAATGCTCTGGCGCACCGAAAAAAATTGAAGACGAAGAATTGAAGGCATTACTCTATGAAGACTCATGTCAGGCGCAAGCTGAACTTGCAGAATTATTAGGGGATGACCACACAACAGTTTCGAAACTTTTCAAAAAATTAGAAATGATTCAAAAGCAAGGACATTGGGTGTCGTACGCGTTGGAGCCGAGAGACGTCGAACGGCGTCTTGTCACGTGTGACCAGCTGCTTCAACGGTAAGAAAGGAAAGGTTTTTGCATCGTATTGTCAGCGGCGATGAAAAGTGGATACACTACGATAACCCTAAGCGTAGAAGATCGTGGAATAAGCTCGGCCATCAACATCGATGGCAAAGCTGAATATCCATGATTCGAAGCTTCCGCTCTGCAATTGGTGGGGTCAGCTGGGTGTAGTTTATTATGAGCTGCTCAAACCGACCGAAACCATCACGGGAAATCACTATCGACTACAATTGAAGCATTTGAGTCGAGCATTGAAGAAAAACGTCCGCTATACGAGCAGAGACATGACAAAGTGATTTCGAAACATGAAAACTCTTGGCCACATGTTGAAAAACAGGTGAAAATCTATTTGGAAACACTTAAATGGGAAGTCCTACCCTAGCCTCCGTATTCATTAGACATTGCCCCGTCCGATTATCACCTGTTCCAATTGATGGCACACGGTCTGTCTGAGCAGCACGTTCATTCTTATGATTATACTAAAAAATGGGTCGACTCGTGGTTAACCTCAAACGACATGTCTTTTTTCCGACCTAGACTTCAAATGCTGCCAGAAAGATTGGGAAAAGTAGTGGCTAGAGATGGACAATACTTTCGGTGACAGGTTTCTTACTAATTTTTGTAAATAAAACATTACTT
>CAHIKZ030000609.1:1107500-1112500 GCA_903632075.3 Acanthosepion pharaonis
AGTCAACACTCAGAGGCTACAGGCTGTTTCCTGCTAGACGCAATCGTCAGGCCGCTTAAAATATAATGACAGCGTTATCATAGTTATTTTAGCAAATTAATCCATTAACAAAAGTTATATCGTAGCTTATATTGAATTATATAGATGCGATATAATTGTTTATATGTGATTATATGACTGCTATATAATTGTTTATATGGGTTTATATGACTGCTATATAATTGTTTATATGGAATTATATAGCTGCTATTCGAACCTCCGGACTGAATTTAAGTATGTAACCGGCATATGGTAATGGTAATATTAGCCGTTTCCTTATAAGGGAACATTTGATATTCATTTCGTCTTTCGATTGAGATTTATAAACTCTTCCTCTGAAACAAAAAGGAAAATAGAGTTTTTGAGTCAAGTATCGGTTATTCCCTTGACACCGCTATCACTGTTCACACTTTTGACTCCCTCGGCAATTTTTATTTATAAGATTATCAAAATATGTGAATCAAGTACAATGTGATATGTATTATTTACCTTTTAAATAGATTATGATTTACTATTTTACAAACAAAATAAATTTCATTTTCAAGCGAATTTTAGAATAACTTATTTTGAAATTTACGGAGCTTTATAAGCACACACATTCGTACGGCTCCGTAAATTTCAAAATAAGTTATTCCAAAATTCGCTTGAAAATGTAATAGAACGAGGTACTTTAATTTAATTTAATTTCTATAATTGAATTGGAAGATTTTAGCTTCTGCTTTTAAAACATCGTAATTCATGTGTAGCGATGGAATCATATTTTTAAAAAAAATAATTATAACCTAGGCTCTACTTGTGTGTTGAGCACTGTTCTTTCTTTTTTATTTTAATAAAAACAGAAATACTAAAGAACTTCGGATTATTAATCTAACGGTTCTTTCCTATTTTATCAATATATTTGCACACACACACACACACACACACATATATATATATTACGATTATTATTTTTTTTATTATAAGAGATTATAGTAAAAACATGTTGAAATCGCTACACTTTCATTGTACTTTTTCAGTCAGTGGTAAGTAACTGGTAATCTCTCATAATAAAATAATAATATATTTTTCTACTTTGTATTGGGCACATTTTAAAAGATGAATGCTGCAAACTGGAATTTTACTATATACTTTCTTTCTCTTATTTGTATATATATATATATATATATATACGGATAGAAATGTAACAGTAAGCCTGAAAACAGCCGCGCCTAAAAGGTATAGACAACAAAAATGCTCTGTACAAAATTGAATATGTAGAGCTAAGAAAAGGCTAAAAAGAATTCTTGTATATCCTTCCACCTGCCTGAGGAGATCTTACGGTCGAAACCGGGTTGCGAGGTTGGATGGCATTTAGCCTTTTCTTTATATATATATATATATATATATATATATATATATATATATATATATAGATGCACTAATAATAAATATACAATTTTCCCTCACCGATAAAACAACTCTTTGTAATCGAAAACTTTTTCAAGCAATACATGACGTTTGAATTGTGCATGAAACAGAGCCGTGCTACCGTTGAGGAAAATTGTATATTTATTGTTAATATATAGTATAGCTCTGTTATTATGCGTCGAGGAATATCTTATGAGCATCAGCACCCAATGTGCGATATTATATATATATATATATAGAGAGAGAGAGAGAGAGAGTGAGAGAGAGAGAGTGAAAAAGAGAGAGGTGAAGGAAAAGTGGCGCACTTAGGGGTTAATTAATTAATCGTGTTTTAAATGGTTAATTTGTTTTGATATTGGGGGGGGGCAGAAATAATTTTGATGAAGTAAAATGAAGCCACTGAGATGTAAGTGGTTATTGAGTATGAGGAAATATTAGGAAAAACAACCCTATTAAGAAGAGAGAAAAAATAAAAGAACAGGAATTAAGAAGGCAGAATCTGACGATTGCCATTGCTTTTAAATTTCTCAATATCAAATTTCACTGGAAAGCAAGAATATATATATATATATATATATATATATATATATATATATATATATATATAAAAGAGAGAGAGATAGAAGTGACAAAATGTCAGAGAAAGAATACAAAAATAAATGAAAAAAACTAAAAAAAAAATTACCTAATTAGCAAGGGGCTAAAAATAACTAAATTGACAAGTGGCTCAAAAGAAAGAAAAAAAACAATACATTGATCCCTCGTTTATCGCGGTAGATTGGTTCTGAGACCGGCCGCGATAACTGAATTTCCGCTAAGTAGGGACGCCATATTTTTATTTAACGTGTATTTGGACTTTTAAAACCCTCCCTGTACAGTTAACAACCCACCCATTACAGTACTCTATTAATAACAAGGACAACTGTTAAGCAATAACACTAGATTAAAAAAAAAGATTGTTACTGTATTCAACACGAGAGAAGTTGAATTAAAATTTGAATGATGATGATGATGAATTTGCTGCACAGTAGAAATGATGATGATGAAGCTGATGATGTCTTCTACTGTGCAGCCGATAATTGTATTTTACGTCTCTTCAGGCGGCGGTGTCCTTTCTATTGCTATTTTACGCTTGTTTTGTAATTCCTAGACCAGGAAATAATATTTATTGTTAATATTTTAATGGGTTTAATGAAAAATTTTAGGTGTTCATATATCGCGATTTTTCTAGAATTTTCCAGAAACTCCGCAATATATTTTCCATATATATTTTTAAAATCCGCGAATTCGTGAATAGTATCGTGATAGTAGAACCGCGAATTAGCGAGGGATCTCTGTATAACAGGCAAGCATACAAAATTATATAAAGCATAGTATCAATATTTTTAAAATGATTTTTTTAAACTAAAAAAAGAAGAAAAAGAAATGCCACTTACAGAGGTGATGATTTTACAAATACATAAAGGAATCCCACTGATGAAACGTTGCAAATTTGTCACCATGTTCATGAAAGAAGTTCATCGGTGCTATGTTCCTTAGTTTCACTAGTTCAGACCTTTACAGTCAAGACCAGCCATTCCACGTATACATGATCGGACCACAGTCATTCCCTTTGTATTCCGTTTGTACAAAGAAAGTTTCTTACCGATAATCGCTAACAAACTTCCAAACAGGATACGCCCTCGATCATTAGAACCTTAACCTTTTCAAGTTTAGGGTCAGCTGTTATCTATTCTACCCATCCTCATAATCTGTGCTTACTTCGTCCACTTAGGTCCATTCAGCAACCTCAACCAGTAACCCTCTACCTTGAGTGGCTCTTCAGTCTTGTATTTGTTGAATAGTTTAGCAAATAAAACGGGGGACTGTGTCATATTTGCTAAATTCAGATGCCATTACTTAAGGAAAGACCAGAGTGCAGAAATAAGAAAAATGCCGTTTTCACCAATTCCAGAAGTCTCGAAGAATTTTAAATATAAATTACAGTGTGGGTGTGGCTGTGTTATCTTTATTTCGTAATTTTCAATTTATGCCAAGAAATTTATTCTTTTTTTTATGCCATCAGAAAATTGAATTAATGTACTATTATTTTTTACAGAATTTTAGTCACAGTTTTAATTCTGTACACGCATTTTCATTATTATTATTATTGTTGTTGTTGTTATTGTTGTTGTTTTTGTTATTATTATTATTATTATTACTTTTATTTCCTTTGATTTCTGGGTTTACATTTCTTTCGGGTCCCTTTGGGACTCTAAGGTTAGAAATGGCATCATGACACTTTCCACTGAAAAAAAAAATACATAGATAAAGCTCTTCGTAAAGTGTGGACTGTACTTGTGAGAACAATTTTTTGTATCTCTTTGAGGCATGGGTTAGGGTTAGGGTTAGGGTTAGGGTTATTATTATTATTCACCGCAAGTTCTGTTGATGTACCATTGTTGTGTTGGACATCATACATATGGCCAGGAATCCCTTCAGTTAGTCTACTGAAATCTTTTCCAACCAATCCTAGGGATTCAACTACAACAGGAGTTGTTGATGTTCCCATGTGCCATATTTTATTATTATTATTATTATTATTATTATTTCCTTTGATTCCTGTTGTCTACTCCTTCCCTTCCAGAGGCTTATGATCAGAAATGGCATCATGATATTTTCCAATTTAAATAATGCAGCCTAAAAACACACACATTTTACATAGATAAAGTTCTTCGAAATAATAATAATTATTATTGTTATTATTGTTATTATTGTTGTTGCTGTTATTATTATTATTATTATTATTATTATTATTATTGTTCACCGCAAGTTCTGTTGATGTACCATTGTTGTGTTGGACATCATACATATGGCCATTGAACTTAATTAAATTAAAATTAACATTGTTGTTCTTACTATTACTACTACTACTACGACAACAACAACAACAACAACTACTACTAGTAATAATAATAATAATAATAATAATAATAATAATGCTTATTTCCTTTCATTTTTTAATAATTATATAGTATATAGTCCATGTGGTATATAGTCGTCGTAACATCGTCATATAAATTTTTATAACCATTTCTTGTCCATTTGACATTTTTCTTTTTTTTTTTTTTTACTAAATCTTCAAATTCTTTTTATCTTTGTTTTATTATATATATATTTTTTTTTAGTGGGTGTCTATTTGAAATCATCCATTTTCGACGATTCCCAAAATTTCGAGGAATAGAGGAAAATTGACAGATTTTTCGGCCTCGGGGCTAGTTTCGGACCTCGGGTGGCGATCCTTGGTAAAAGGCGCGATGGCCGATACACATGGAAGTCTTCCTTAGTTCCATTAATAACTGTAATGTTCACATTATCACACTTTTTCATCTTTTTAATAATTCTTAATCTTAGATGTCATGATCGATTAAAATTATAATAAACTGATTCGTAACGGTAAGCCATAAAAGTTAAAAATAAATGTAACACTTTTTATACAATATTCATAATTTGTTTCAACGGGTGAATTTTTCAACTTTGTAAAACTTACAGTTTCTCTTTGAAACCTACGCACC
>CAHIKZ030000609.1:1117500-1132500 GCA_903632075.3 Acanthosepion pharaonis
CACCCCGTCGTATATAATATATTTTATTTATTCATTTATTCATATGTGCATTTTTTTTTGAACGAAGCAAATTTCACAAAGACGCACAAGTAACTAATCAGCCTGCATGAACCACTTGTGTTACCACTTGTGTGTCCCTCACTTGTGCTTTACCACTTGTTCGCGCACTCAGGGGGCCTCAATTAAATTGGTGACGATGCCTGCATGTCAGATATGCGAACAATCGAGAAATAAATACCAGAAAAGTGTCCGTCTTCACCAACTTCACATGAAGTGTCTTTGCGTGCGGCACGGGGTTTTTATACGCAGTTGGTATCGAGAGGTGGGAACTAAATTGCATTCGCTCCTCCTTTTTCTCCGCCTGTCTCTTCTCACCAAATGCAAAAGAATCTGCACCCACGGCTGGCAGTCATCAAGTTCATGACTTTTGACTTCTATCGGGGCCACGCACTGATTTGGATCTGTTGTCGCGGGCATGTAAAAAAAAATTACGAAACAAGCGACATCAGATACGTACACGTCTGACAGGTTTTCGGTACACTGATGAGAAAGTATAAGAATGAGTCAGAAAAAGATGTATAATGATGGGTAGATAGCTAGATCGATAGACAGACTGATAAGTCGGGCGCTTACGGCCTTAAAAAAAATTAAAAGGTGCACTGACATCGCAGGTGCGAACTTAAACATTTTTACTCTTATTCTGAAAACACATACACATATATACACACACACACACACACACACACATATATATATATATATATATATATATATATATATATATATATATATATTATAAATTTTCAACAGGTTTTTTTATTTAAAGAAGTAAAATTTCAAATGTGCCAGAAAACTAATTCTTTCAGTTTTACGTGATACCAACAAGTACAGACATACATAAATATACATACATATATCCACATATGCACACATACGTGCGAACAAGCTGACATATATATGCATGCACATATACGCATATATACGCACAAATATACTTTTAGTTCATATTTGTAGGAAGGAAGATTCTGGGTCACTGCCCTTAAATTCGGACCAAATGAACAAATATGAGATTTTACAGTGAAAAGGCCTTCATGGGTGGGCCTATAAGATTTCAGTAACCCTGATGTATATGCACACGACTGCGTATTCATTTTGTGGGTAGGGATAGTAAAAATGCACACCTGTGTTTATATGCATATCTGTGCTTATTTACTTGTGCACAGAGAAAGATACCTACACACGTAACAGGTATATGTGGATACGTGTGGTTATCAGTTTTAGGATTTCGTAAGTTTAATTTGTGTCATTAGGCTCCATGAAGAGGTTGGATTACAACTATATCAGCTATTATCAAATAATTCATAAGAAGTCATTTTTTAAAATTCTAAGCCAGCATTAATGGCCGTCCACGTACGGATAAACACTCACGGTCAGACATGAACAGGCAAACCTGTCCACACCACACGGCCGAGCGTAAACGCGCGGTCGAACGCACATGTACGGACACACGAACAAACGTACATGCATGATCCGATACGAACGAACACACGTGAATGAGCACACACGCACGAACACACATCCACGGACACGCATGGACGAACATACATGCACGGACACGCATGGACGGACATACATGCACGGACACACACGCAAGTACACAAATTTATGAACACTCATGAATAAACGCACATGCACGCAATCACACTTATTACGTGTGTGATACGCGGTCACAGACGCAATAACACATACGTGGGGATACACAAGTGCAAACGCGCGCAGAGACACGAACGGACGGACACGTACGGACGGACGCACAGATGAACAAACATGGAAGAACACACACAAACGAAAGATACATATGCACGAACACAGGCTCAGACACACCCATCAATCACCCACGCATGGACACATACGGACAAACGCATTCACAGAAATACCCGCATGGGCGAACACACTCACGGAAACGCGCGAGTAAACATACATGAATTCACACGCATGCACGCATGGATGAACACTCATAGACACGCATGGACGAACTCACATGCACAGGCACACACGCATGGACATACACAGATGGACAAACACAGATGCTTCAAAACATTTTAACCAGTAATATGTGACAAGTATGACAGCTATTGTCTCGTAACAATCGGCGACATATAAGCAAGTCTTGATGTCTACATCAGTTTGATGTGTTGAATACCAGAGTTATGGGCAAGAAAAACATTGGAGTTAGTGAGATTTACTTGACCCCCCCACCACCACCACCACTGAGTCAATTTATGACACAAGGTCAGTTTTTAACGTGAGAACCCGAGTCTTTTCACTCGGGCCGCTGGTCTAAGTTGGCCATAGCTTGTCCAAGCCGGTCAGAGCTAGTCTAAGATAGTCATAGCTGGTCTTGGCTTCTCATAGCTGGACCAAGCTGGTCAGTACTGGTCGAAGCTGGTCAAAGCCGTAATACCACCAGCACAGTGACGGAGCCCTGGGGCAGGTTTATTTACTTGAACCCCCACTGAGTCAAGGTTGTGTCACAAGGTCGGTTTTTAACGTGGGGACCCCAGTGTTTTCACTCGGGCCGCTGGTCGAAGCTGGTCTTAACAGGTCATAGCTTGTCCAAGGCTGTCAGAGCTGGTCTAAGCTAGTCATAGCTGGTCCAGGCCAGAGCCAGTCCAAGCTAGTCGTAGTCGTGATACCACCAGCACAGGGACGGTGCCCTGGGGCAGGTTTATTTACTTGACCCCACCAATGAGTCAGGTTGTGAAACAAGGTCGGTTTTTAACGTGGGGACCCCAGTGTTTTCACTCGGGCCGCTGGTCTAAGCTAGTCTTACCTGGTCTATGCCAGCCATAGCTGGTCATAGCTTGTCCAAGCCGGTCAGAGCTGCTCTAAGCTAGTCATAGATGGCCCAGGCCAGAGCTGGTCCAAGCTTGTCGTAGCCGTGATACCACCAGCACAGGGACGGAGCCCTGGGGCAGGTAAGTATAAAAAAAAAACATTGAGTTAGTTTGACAATGACTATAATGTCTTGGTTAAATGATTAGTTATAGATTGTTCAGTTGCGTTGGCTATCTTTCGGCAGTGGTCTATGAAGGAAAAAAATCACAAACCGCTGCTAATCGATTCGAGAACTGATATAAAAATTCTAGCCAAGTAAAAGCCATGATAAGGACTATTATGACAAAAATTGCATCAATGTGAATGACAGAGTGTGTCACAGCGCTGAGTACCTCATTCCTTGGTGAGTATGAAATTGCAAAACTGCAGGCTGGTCATAGTACCAATGTTAATCAATGTCCGTTGACGAAAGCGTTTTCAATATTTTCGGATATCTTCGGAACTTTATCTTGCATCAATAGAAAAAAAGTCAATTGGTCAGACGAATCTCGCTCTTTCCTGAATAATGTGGACGACAGAGTACAAATGCTTGGTCAACCTAGGGAAGTGATGGCAACATGTTATACAGTGGGAAAAGATATATCTCCTAAGAATGGAAAGTTGAATAAGAAACATCTATTACTGAGGATTAAATAAAGAGTTCGATCCAAAATTATATCATGTATGAAATACACCTGAAGAAGACTGGAGAGAACAACAACTGAAACGTTTTCAGAACAACAACCAACTTTTTTAAATTGAAGTGCCACAATATTTAGCAACCACATATATGCCATTTTGATCAGCTCCCTTTGACCATCTCCAAGGCTTCATGATTGTAGCCTCCTAGAATTTAGTATCTTTCTGCATAATGAAATTATACAGGCTTCCAGAGAACCGAAGTTTATTGCATTAAGAGGATTTGTACGAACTAAAATCAGTAGTAATCTGAAAGTATAAAGTCAGGTGAGTACAGCCTGTATAGTAGAACATCCTAACCTAGCTGCCCCATTTTCTGCTAGGCCTGCAGAGAGACGTGACGGGTGTCGTTGCCCTGATTGAAGACGATACTATTTTGACTGTCCAAATCTAATTGCTGATGGATAGCGGCTCGGATTAAGGAATCGGAGAGCCGAGTTCGAATTCCAGTCGAATCCATTATATTCACTTACGTGCTAATGCCCTTGGGAAAGGTATGAATCCTCTTCTTCTCCCCCCAGTTATGGGTAAATAGCAGGACAGACTGGGTTTTATAGCCTTGGATGGCAACTGGTCTACAGCAGAAAAAAATGGCAACCTACTGCGGGAAAAAAATCTGTCTCGTCACTCCTGTATCGAAAGAGACATGTTATATGCCATGTATAATACACGCATGACATATGAAGTGAACGTCTGATTTTGCCTGTTAATTCCCCTCTCCTTAAGGACACATGGCACAGTGGATAAAGACGTTGGTTAGATCCAGTGACAGGAACTAAAGAGTTGTGAGTTCAATACCTGATTAAGGCAGTGGAGAACTTGGAGAGGTGGATTAACAGGAGATAACTGACATCCATTAGACATGGCACGTGGAACTAAACAGTCTACCCCAGTTCGATATTCCAACCACCTGAAGGATGCCGGAAAAAAAGTTTAATATTTATTCATATACTAAAGCCCTAAACCATTACTATTTCCCTATATATATATATATATATATATATATATATATATATATATATATATATATTATATATTCTAAGCGTAACTTAGATGTGGCACAAGGCATGAAAGCATAGGCACAAAGTGATCATTGAACTCATTACTCACAAATGTCTTCTACTGTCCTGGGTAAGACGATAAACTACGTACAACAGCAAGGCCTCTTATCAGGAGGTTTTGAGGAGCGTGAAACAGCCTCTTGTTTGCTGGTGTTCCCAGGTCCACCTTGTGTGGTGGCACCTGCTGGGGCCCCAGCTGTGGGCAGGTAGTTGACTCACAAACTGGGATCAAAATGTAAAAATAGGTTTTAATACCAGAAATACTTTGTAAAAAATTTTTACAAGCAATAAGTTTTTGAAAAAACAAATATTACCAGAAATACATATTTGAAAGAAAATTATTACTAGAAATAGATTTTTGAAGAAAAAAAATGATCAGAAATAGATTTGTTGTAGAAAAAAAATTGCTAAACATAGATTTATTGAAAGAAAAAATATTACCAGAAATAGATTTTTTTTAAAAATATTACCAACAATATAAATTTTGTCGGCATTAAATAACCCATTGAGGTTGATATGCCGTAAAAGAAACCAAACCAAAGTAAACCAAAACTAATGTCTTCTAAGTTTTTTTTCATCCCCAGTAATTCCTTTCATTTTGGTGGCATTATGACTCTGCTTGGGGCGAAATAATAATAACAATAATTTGATTTTTGCCAATATCCAAAAAGTCAACCTGTGGTTTATACTGCAACTATGAATACTTCATTTACAGTTCCTGGAAGAGCTCACAATTTGGAATTTTTGTTTTGTTTTTTGTTTTTACAATGCTTTTCACCTTGTATAAGGCCCAAGAGTCACTCGAAGTAGACCGTTAAAGAGTAAGAGGTAAGGTTTATGGGGCTATGTGGGAAAGATAAAGGTTAACCCTAGACTTGAACAGTTTAACATTTTAGTGGCAGGGAAACATCCTCAGGTGAGTCAGTTCCACATAACAGAAATTTGTAGGAAGAAGTGTAACTTACATCTCCCCCAATGGAATAGGAAGGAAATGTTCACTACGCTGTGAGTGGTATGGTGGGTCTTAATCGTGAAGGTTAGAATTAGTGGAAATAAAGAATGTAGTTCACTTGAACACCTTCCATGGAAATAACGATACAGTAGCAAGTGGCTTTCGTCTATGGAAAAGAGGTTGCAGATTTTGGGCACTATTGAGACTGGAATGTCAAGACTGGGAAACTTCTGCCCGTATATGACAGCAGTACTCCATTTTTGGCCTGATCTGGCTCTTGTAAAGGTAGAGGATAGCAGGCGAAATCAGGTACGTACTGGAGCGGTACAGGGAATCGACCATTTTTCTAGCATCTAGATCCACTTGAGGTCTGGGTTGAGTTTAAGTCCCAAGAGGCACTCAAGGCACGGGGCCTCCCTGAGAGAACATCCATTCATCGTGATCGTTGAAAGATCTGGTCCTGTTCAGTAATGACGGAACGTTACTAATTTAGATTTCAAGGCATTGAATGTGACCAGCCAGATTTCCCCCACTGAACTGTTAGAGCTAAATCAGAGGAAAGATCAGCTACCAAACTCTAAACATCTCGAGATTTGGACGGGCATCTATATACCGTTATATCATCAGCACAGATATTCACAAATGATCGGAGCATACTTTTAGGCAGATCATTTATGCAAAGTAGAAAAAGGTTTGGACTGTTGGATGATCCATGGGGTCGCCTGCGTTAACTGCTTGCGCCTCAGAGGATTCGCTCTTAATAACTACCTTCAGGGACCTACCCGCTAGGAAGGACTTGGTAATTGAGAAGACCCTTCCTGTGATTCCATATTGAGTGAGCTTGTGCCGTAACCCGCTATGCCACACCTTGTCAAATGCCTTTCAAATATCTAATTCGACCGTCCTTGATATATATGCTTTGTCTAGTGTCTCACTGATTCTGTGAGTAATGACAGTGATGTTATCAGCAGTGGACCGAGTCATTCGAAATCGGTACTGCTTGTCGTTGAGTTTATCAACAACTTTTTTGTTGATTATAGCTTCCAAAATGTTTGCTTTTACCACTGAAGGGTCCATATTGAGATGGGTCTGAGCATTTGTCCGCATTCTTGAAAATCGGGCATACCCTTGACACCCTCCACAGACTTGAGAAGCAGCTGGGAAAACCCAGACGTACCAGTACTTGAACAAGACCCCGAATCTCAAAACCCCGGTCACGATGGCTTACAAGCACAACTATGGACGGCTTTCAAATAATTCTGTCCACCCAATTTCGCTCACATGACTTGGGTCAACACATCGTATATTTTTCAAATACTTACCAACGGGATAGTCTCCCCATTTTGCAAATATCAAGAAGTCAACTCTTTGGCAAATCGACTATGGTGAGATCCGAAAACGGGACTCCTAACGTTGGATCCCTGAAGGTAGTTGTTAACGACCAATCCTCCAAGACACCAGCAATCAACTCAGGCATCCGTCCACTCGAGGTCGCTTCTCGGAATAACTCTCTTTCTACTTTACATAGACCATCTGCCAAAGGGTATACTCCGATCGTTTATAAATATCTGTAATGGTGATACAACGTTATATGGGTGCATCTCCAAAATACTGGATGATCAGAAATTGTCAGCGGATTTTTCCTCTGACCTAGCTGTAGCGGGAAAAACTGGCTGGTTACATTCAAGGCCATGTAACGCAAATTAGTGACACTCCATCGTCTCCGATCGGGCCTAAAACTATGACCAGTTACGGTGAATAGATGTTCCCTATGGGATGCCCCGTATCTTGGGCACATATTGGGATTTAAAATCCCTATATCGCTCAAGTAAGTACTTGACCTCCTGCTGTCCTCTGCAGGAGCTAGATCAAGCCGAAATTGGGGGTACTGCTATCATCTATAGGCAGGAGCTGCACAGTCTTCGGTAGAGTCCAAAATCGTCTTTTCGATCTTGTTAGCTATGGAATTATTTTTCTCCTACAAACTCTGCTCCATGGATGAAACGTCACAAACCTCGCGATGCGCTGTTGCTATTTCCATGGCAAGTATTTAGACGAACTCCACCAGTTTGAACCTTCACGGCTAAAACCCCGTCATACTACGCACATTGGGAGTAACCACCTTCATTTCCTTCGTATTAACTCCGTTGCAGCTTATTCCCACGGATAGCTGCTTTGTGGAACCGGCTCCCAAGAAGATGCTTCCTTATCACTACAATCTTAACCTGTTCAAGTCTACGTTTAATTGTTATTTATCCCACATATCAGCATAATCTGTGCCTCTTACTCTGTAAGATTCTACTTCAATTGGAGAAGACGTTCATAACGAAGAAATCTTAACACAAAAGTAACACCTATGTATGCTTTCTGGGTGTGTACACGGATTAACGCATGCTTTCCATGTTGATACGCAATGTTAATTTCTACTTTCAGCGTGTATACACAACTTTAATGTATGCTTTTTGAGCGCGTCTACAACGTTAATTTGTGCTTGCCTTGTGGACTTCTTCTCCTCGGTTATATATTTAATGTATGCTTTCTTAGTGCAGATATAAGTTTAATGTATTTTTCCTTCGTGGCCATAAGGCTTCAATGAATGCTTTCTGTATACGTATATGGCTTGAAAGTATGATTTCTACGTGGTTATACACATCCAATGTATGTGGTTTTAAAATATGATTTTCTGCGTGCGGACATAATGTTAACTCTTTTTTCATTATCGTTCCCCTTCTTCTCAGGACTGTAGCTTGTTTGATAAAATCCACCTTTCTGTAAATTAATTGAAACAAAACGAATATTTCCGTTATTATTTCTTTCTTTTTTTTTGTATTTTTCCAGTGAAACATGACCCAGTGCACATATTGGTATTTCGTATGTCCATTCCCCGAAGTCTTTCCTTGCAGATTGACCATAGATACTCAATTGGATTTAAATCAGGGCAGTTTCCATGCCAGTCGATAGTAATTTGATTTGTGTTCGTGCAGGGTTACAATGTTCGTACGTTTCTTTGGAGTAACGTCCATCGTAGACAATTTCCGTAGGACAACTAATCGAGAGTTGAGACAATAGTGTCTGAGCGTGATGAAAATCTGATGCAATCACGGATGACGCAATATTTTACAAGGCTAAACAAATTTCATCATACACCTCAAAAATAGTTTCATATTTCTGCACATCACAGCAAATGAGAATCTGAGAAAAACAAACAGAAATCGATTACACCCTGTCACTCCAGTGGGTCTAAAACTGACTGTATGGTGAAAGAAAAGAAACTAAAGTGGTTGTTTCAGTTAACTTGCACAAGGGTGTATCTCACAGTATAGAAATCTAACTCTCTCTCTCTCTCTCTCTCTCTCTTTCTCTAGCTTTCTCTCTCTTTCAACATACAGATGCAAATATCTTTGTTTATTTGCTTTCTGAATGCGTATACAACTTAAGTATGGGATTTTTGTGAGGATATACCGCCTTAAATTATGCATTCTCTGTGTGCATACAGCAATAATGTATACCTTATGCTGGTATACGGTTTAAATGTACGTTTTCTACGAGTGAATACAACTTTAATATATGCTTTCAGCGTTCATATATAGCGTTAATATATGCTTTCTACTTGATTATACAGTTTAAAGTATGCTTTCTGCGTGGATAGACAGTTTAAATGTATGCTTTCTGTGGTAATACATAGCGTTAATATATGCTTTCTACTTGAGTATATAGTTTAAAAGTATGTTTTCTGTGAGGAGAGACCGCTTAAATGTATGGTTTCTGTGGTAATACATAGCGTTAATGTATGCTTTCTACTTGGGTATGCAGTTTAAAAGTATGCTTTCTCCGAAGAGAGACCGCTTAAATGTATGCTTTCTGTGGTAATACGTAGCGTTAATATATGCTTTCTACTTGGGTATACAGTTTAAGAGTATGCTTTCTCCGAGGAGAGACCGCTTAAATGTATGTTTTCTGTGGTAATACATAGCGTTAATGTATGCTTTCTACTTGGGTATACAGTTTAAAAGTATGCTTACTGTGAGGATAGACCGCTGAAATGTATGCTTTCTGTAGTAATACGTAGCGTTAATATATGCTTTCTACTTGGGTATACAGTTTAAAAGTATGCTTTCTGCAAGGATAGACTGCTTAAATGTATGCTTTCTGTGGTAATACATAGCGTTAATGCAAGCCTTCTGCGTTGGTATATGTATTCTTTCTGGGTGGGTATCTTGCATTAATTTATATTTTTTTCTGTTTGCATACAGCTTTAGAGTGTGCTTTCTACGGGCATATATAGCATTCATATATGCATTTTTTCGTTGATTTTCAGCTTTAAGGTATGGTTGTGCTTATATGACTTTAAGGTTGTGTGTAAATTACAATTCTACGTGTATATTGAATTTTTTTTTTACTTTTTCTGTGTATACTCATCACGATATGCCTACAAGGGACAAATTGTGCGCAGAAAAGAACCTATAATTACGTGTGTATCTTTGAGTGTGTGCGTGTAATTGTACATATGTGTGCGTATGTGTACGTGGGTGGGCGTGCAGTACATTTATTCCCGTGTGCGTCGTTGTTTCGCCGTTCGGAAAATACAAGTAAACAGCTGTAACTGTTGTGAATGGTGAGTGTGCTTAGCTACAGTAATCATCTTTGATAGGTCACCTCTTTTCACCTCAGTGCAAAACCTTCTCCTCCCACCACCCTAACCGACCTCCCTCCATCACACTGATTAACCGCTACCTGCTCTCTATCTCTTAATGTCTTTATTTTGCTACCCCAACCCCCGCCACCTCCGATCCCAGCCGCCACCGCCACTTTCCTTAATTCACATCCCTCGCTTTGCACGACATGGAACGGTGAAAGAAAACGGAGTTGAAGTGGTAGCGGTTGCTGGAGGAGTGGGAAGAGGAGAGAGTTCAGGTAATGCAAGGTGGTGCAGTTCAAAGCCCGAGACTCGTTTTACCCCGCTCTCCCCTGCCGACCCCCCCAAACCCCGTCTGCTGAATGAATTCGTCGATAATACTAATCCAGAATTGATGATGATTAATAATAATAATAATAAAAACAGAATAAAGTCGTGTCAATTAATGAACTATGCCAACTGAAGGGACAAGAGAAATACACTCAAATTTACGCACACATACACGAACGCACATGCATACACATATGTACACGTACACGTCCACACAGATGGGTACACATATAAGAAGAAGAACCATAGTTATGTTACGCATTTATTATACACACGCATACACAGACACACACACATATATATATATATGTATGTGTGTGTGTTAGGTATGATATATAAATGTATTAAGCTGATAGTCGGTAATTAATGTCTTCGGCTTTTCTTGACGTAGAATTGTAACTGGCGTTTTCTTTATTTCGTGAACTATCCGCCCACTCCGCAACATATATACGATTCCTTGATTAGTGTGAAGAAGTCCTTTCGAAAGACGAAACACATTATGTCGTATTTTTCTTTTTTTGCAATTATACAACACACTGATGCAAACGCACACATGCAAACACACACACACACACACACACACACACACACACACACACACACACACATATATATATATATATGGTAAAAGTATAGTTTTATCATATGCTATATTTATGTGTAAACGTGTTCTATATCAGGGATAGAGTATATGTAAATATAAAAATGGACATCGAGGCCAACACCCAGCGGCGACAGTCTGTTTCATGCCTGAACGCAAACTTCAGGTCATCTATATTCATATATATATATATATATATATGTGTGTGTGTGTGCGCGCGCGCGTATGCGTGTGTGTTGATGGAATATGATATAGAAATTCTAATCAAATGATAACTGAATGAAGCACGCATACACGTACAAAATTTCTGCTCTGTTTCAGGTCGTACTATTTGATGGAGAACACCCACAATGCAAGATCTCCAGTTGAAAACGAACAATGGTGCGGAAGAAAAGAAGATAATAATAATAATTATTATTATTATTATTATTATTATTATTATTATTATTATTATTATTATTATCAGAACGGAATTATGCCTTGCCACCTCGGTGGTTCAATATAGTTTCAACATTTTGAACCGGGCTCTAAATTACCACAGATGAATGTATTTGTTATGGAGTAATTTCACAATGGAGGCTTGTATTTGTACTAAGTCGTTCCTAAAATAGGTTCGACGTACAAAATGTTATGAACTTAATATAATAGGTAATGACGCAGAGAAATCTAGTTGTGGTCGCTGATACTTTAGTATTCGACTAACGGTCGTTCGACATCGACTGACTGACCCACTCACTGACCGACTGACTTGTTACTCTTACTACTCCTACTTATTATAGGTGGGAGAGTCTATTAACTATAGAATAGGTGTGTTCCACTATAACAGTATTCTAAGACAAGAATGCTTCTTTTTAAGCATAACATGCATCATCCAAAGGCTGATGCAGACCGTCTATACCTACTCGGTAAAGAAGCTGGAAGAGGTCTTATTCAGCTACAAAACAACAACACATGGAAACAGTAAAAGACTAATTGATACAATCAGACAACTAACACGAAAACGGAAAGAAAAAATATTAAATCATGAAAGAAACGACATTTACATTTAGTAGATTCTGTAGAAAACCAAAACAGAACCCAAGAACCAACAGTTGCATGAAAAATTATGAAGAAGAAGGAGAAAGCCAAGGATAAAGCTCTTGAAACAACGCAAACAAGACAAATCTCTGCATGGCCAGTATCCAGAACGTGCTTATTAGCCGATGTTGATAAAGTTAACAGTCATTGATGTTTACGAGCATCTGGCTTAAAGGCTGAAACGGAAGGTTTTATTCTTGCAGCGCAAGGCCAGATTCTTTTCACTAGAAACTTTCAGGCAAATACCAAAGATAATAGTGTGGATCCAAAATGTAGGTTTAGTGACAAATATCAAGAAACCATGGACCATCTAATTTCAGGGATGTTCGGTAGTTGCGCCAAATGAATATAAAAATCCCCACGATAGAATGGGTCAAAACACTTTGGAAAAGACGTAAATAAACATTACTTTAGTTCGATAAAATTCTAACGCGTAATATATTTTCCATTGTGTCATTTATTTGTTTGATATATATATATATATATATATATATATATATATATATATATATATATATATCAAAGTGGACAACACACAGACGACAGGCGACAGGCTGTTTTTCATGCTAAACGCAATCGTGGCCTGACGATTGCGTCTAGCGTGAAACAGCCCGTCGCCTCTAAGTGTTGATTTCAATGTTCACTTTTATATTTACACACGCTCTATCTCTGATATTGATAACTTTATTCCATAAATATAAGACATCTTAAGAGTATATTTCTTCATATATATATATATATATATATATATATATATATATATATATATATATATATATATATATATATATATATATATATATATTGTTGTGACCAAGTAAATGGTTAAATAATGACAAAAACCAGGCTTGCAGATATATCGTATATTAAACAGTAAGTACACCACAAAAGTATTACAAAACCAGTGAGAGTGTATCGTATGAACTAGCGCTCAATCTATTCATTGTTCGTCGAAGCCTTCTGTCCTACTAATCTTATAGTAGGCGGAAGAGTCTAACATAGGCCCTTTAGAAGGAGGACACAACATAATTAGATATATATATATATATATATATATATATATATATATATATATATATATATATATATATATATATATATATATATATATTATTCTAATTCCTCAAAATTATATTACTTGTATATCCTTGCTTGAGCCAGTTAATGCTCTGGCTCTGCGATGGAGCAGCTAAGGGGAATGTAAAGACGTTGCGCTTGGGGCAAAACCCGTTGAATACTTGGATGAGTATCACGGAATTTGTGAGTAGCAGCGTTACATCGAGTTTACTCAGTTTCTTCTTCGTCACCGAGGCCAGTTAATACTGTTGATATGACACTTGCGTTGCATCGAAACGGTTCAAATTTCGGTAGGGGATACGCACAGTTGATGAGTCCCTAATAGGACGAAATGGCCGTCCAGTGTTATCTGCATTCTGTTGTGCATACTTCTGGACTCGATACATATCTATCTCTCTCTCTCTCTCTCTATATATATATATATATATATATATATATATATGTATGTGTGTGGGTACGTGAGTGTGTGTGTGTACGTGAGTGTGTGCGTGTGTGTGTGTGCGTGTGTAATACATTTACGTATGTAATCTCGACAGAGTTATAAGTTATTGACCTTTGTAAAAACGTTTATGCAAGTATGTTTCGAAAATAACAAACGATAATGCATTTCTCCGATATGGCTTCATCAGATGGATAATGAAAAATGTGTTTCGTGTGTGCATTTTAAACACACACAAATGCATACACACAGCACACTATAGTCAATTTAAAAATTAACATTAAGAATAGGCAAAGGAGGTAATTTAACTTATTTTTCTGAGGGTATTAAATTAAAACAAAGTACTCATAATATGTTTAAATATATATATATATATATATATATATATATATGTGTGTGTGTGTGTGTGTGTGTGTGTGTGTGTGTGTGAACATATATATATGCGTGTGTGTATATATATATTTATATAGTTTTCTTTTTTATAGCGCCAGTACTTTTTGATGAGACCTTATATATATATATATATATATATATATATATATATATATATATATATATATATATATATATATATAATGAACATAAATATAAACTTCAAAACAATATATATATATATATATATATATATATGTATGTGTGTGTATGTTTATATGTATAATCGCAGACTCCTATTAAGAAAATTGCAATACGGTCGTCTTACGTGATAGTCAGTTAAGTCAGTCTGTCTGTTTCTATGGTGCTGTGTAAACAAGATAGTGACATTTTAGACTCTTGTGTAATTAGGCAATTGTTTATGAGTGGATGAGTACATATCAAATATACAGTGTTCTTATTTTGACACTTTATCGCAACTGTTAACCCTTTTTGACGAAGTCAGAATAGACAGACGCAAATAAACAGACAGATACACAGACAACCCTATCTACATCACTAATTTCATTTACAAATCCATCCATCCATACATACACACATAGCGCTATAAAAATGATTTATTGATTTTTATTCACATTTCAAACTACATGCATGCGTGACATTTATACAGTTTACTCAGGTCATATGTAAAACGCACAAAATTATATGTATGTACTAATATCTTGTATATATTGTGTATTGTAACAGATGTATATTTACATGAATAATATATATATATATATATATATATATATATAAATATATATATATATATATATATACAGTGCAACCTTGATTCTCGAACGTCTCACATGACAAACAAATCGATTTTCGCAGAGA
>CAHIKZ030000609.1:1135000-1190000 GCA_903632075.3 Acanthosepion pharaonis
GGCGTGCGAAATGCACCTAGTGACCCGTGAACAGTTCTTTCGGTGCAGTGGTACAATTTCTAGGAGAGTCTATTGTGTGACTCCCCCTTTGCATGAATGAGCGGGCGATACCATTCTGTTTTGCGTTACAGACAGGAGTGGACAGCTTGTAAAAGTCATTTTAGTTCATATAAATGCACACAAAAAAAGCAGCTGTGTTTTGTGTGTACTGCCTTTCGTATTCTAGGCGAAATTAATTAATTAAACGTAAATATAAATAAGACAGTATTGCTTACACACGTGTATATACATATCTATATAAATATATATATATATATATATATATATATGTATGTATGTATGTATATACTTGTGTATATCTATCTATTTATCTATCTATCTATATATATATATATATATATATACACACATACTTATTGCAAGCAATACTGTCTCTCTCTGTCGCGCTCTCACCACACACACACACACACACACACATATATATATATATATATATATATATATATATATATATATATATATGCATGTATGTGTCTGTTTGTGCCCGTTTGAAATCCATCAAATGTCATTTACTTTTTTCCGATGGAACACACAAAGATTCAAGTGAACAAACGACGCCTGTTTTTGCAATCATTTCTTTTGTTTTTTATACACCCAAGCCTGTGTATATATATATATATATATATATATATATATATATATAGAGAGAGAGAGAGAGAGAGAGACAGACAGACAGACAGACAGACAGACAGATAGAGAGAGAGAGAGAGAGAGACGGATAGAGAGAGAGAGAAAAAGAGAGAGCGGGACAGAAGTAGTGGGGAAAAATAAAAGAAAGAAAAGAAAAGAAAAAAGCGAATGAAAGCAAGAGACGGGGATGGGAAGAAGATAAAGAAAGGCATACACAAAAGAATGAAAATTGTTACAATCCAAAATGTTTTTGCGTTCCTGAATTTGCAGAAAGAATCAGTGACATTTAATAGCTTGTCTTCTCTCTTGTAGAGAAAGATGATAACCCCCACCCCTAAAAAAAATCTGTCAAAGTACTTGCGATTGCTTTGATTCGATGAGGCATTTGCATCTCTTTATGTTTTTTGTACTTTTATTCCTTGCCCGAAGGCAGCACTTATTATAGGACGATCTTTAAATTCATGCTGAGCACTCTAAAATTTAGATAGCCTTTCTATTGTAGTTTGTTTTTTTTCCCCAGTTTGCTGAAGTATTTTATGTCAGTTGTTAATCTCATGACGAAATTACTTAAATATACTGAATATTAAAAACTGATTTAACGAATTACTCTCCATGTCTTTCACTCTGTCACTCACAACGCTTTATCCTCTGCCAAAGTGCTGTGACGATAGCAACCAAGATGGGAGTATCAGTTAGAATAAATCAATGTATCTCACTCACTCCATACACACACACACACACACACACATGCACGCACACACACACACACATATATATATCCCACTACATATATATATCCCACTACTATATATATATATATCCCACTATATATCCCCCACACATATATATATATATTCCCCTATATATATATATATATATATATATATATATATATATATATATATATATATATATATATATATATATATATATCCCACTACAAAGTTATACCATAAACGGTTTAAAATCCTGCGAATTTTAAAATTAAAACCAGTACGTGAAAATGGTCATTAACTAAATGTATCTTAATTCCAATTGTAATATATATATATATATATATATATATATATATATATATATATATATATATATATATAGAGAGAGAGAGAGAGAGAGAGAGAGAGACAGAGAGAGAGAGAGAGGAGAGAGAGAGAAAGCTCAGAGACCTTTACATGTAAGTTCATAAACATTTATAATAAGCTTACACACATACACAGACACACACACATACACAGACACACACACACACTTAATAAACCTACACACAGACACACACATACACAGACACGCGCACGTATACACTCACAAATAAGGAACTCCAAAACTTTGTTAAAAAAGAGGATACATGCACAAGACATAATAAAAACAAAATTTTTATCATCAAAGAGGAAAGGTTAAAGAATTTTTGATGTAAAAATTATTTTTGTATGCATTTTAAAAACTTGTACATTTTAGTTAAAAATCTTCGTTTTTTCTGGTGTCAGCACGGGACCATAAATTTACGTAGAACATTTTTGCCTTTTTTTTGCGCTGAAAAACACATTGACTTAGAAATTCTTGCAAAATTCTGAGAATTTTAATGAAAATTTCCAGACTTGTTTACAAATGAATAAATATGTTTTTGAATCTGTTACTCCTCTACACACTCATTTAATTTTATATATTTTTTTTTAAATTCCTATTTGTAGACCTTAACGTTTATATTACTTCCTATTTGTAGACCTTAACGTTTATATTACTATATCGAGTATTTTAAAAGGAATTTTGAATTTATTTCTTGTGTGTATAAACGTATTGTTTTTTGTAAATATGGACATCCATACACAGCATTATCAAAAAATAAAGTCTGTTACGATAGTATATTTAAAATTTATTGGGAATTTTTATAACTTTTTCTCAAAAAAGTTATCATAAAAAATGCGTTTATGTTGTATTTGTCATAATTTTATTAAAAAACAAATAGTTGAAATGTTTTAAATTCACAGAAACACATATACATACTTAACCCGTTGAAGATGGCCACAGATGAGATTGAAAGTACTTGGGAAAATAAAAACTATTCGAAAGAAAATTTTGGTATTTTTCTCACTCAATTTTCAAAGTCTACAAAAATTTAATCTTGAAAGGATCACAACGAAAACTAAACGACATGATATGTCTAAATTATTTAACCAAACCTGATGAATGAAAATATGCTGTCTAAATATACACAATATATATATATATATATATATATATATATATATATATATAATAAAAAGGCTCAAACACTAATATTCCATGCTTATAATTTATTACATTGGAATCGTAATTCCGATCCAATTCATAAGACCTATAAATTCAAAAATTGAATTTGTTGTTCTGATGAATTGGATCGTGATCACGATTCCAATGTAATAACTTATAAGCATGGAATATTAGTGTTTGAGCCTTTTATATTATATTCTTACTCTGTCCTAGACATTGAGTTCTACCTGGATTCTATCCTCTTGGACATTTATATATATATATATATATATGTGTGTGTGTGTGTGTGTGTGTGTGTGTGTGTGTGTGTGTGTGTGTGTGTGTGTGTGTGTGTATAATGGCCACTAATATTATCTCTATATGCATCTGTGTGTAGGGGTGTGTTGAATGTTACAGACCAAGAGAATCTTGAAATATGGTTCATCTGCCCCAGGGCAGATACTACACTTTTATCCCAGCGAAATGGACGAGAAGCGCTTGTATTTCTTTTTCTTGCCCGACGCTGGCAGAACATGAGACAATGTCAGTTTAATGTAGGGAGACGGAGCGCGTACCCCCGGGCCAGGTACCAAAATGAGAGAGGCAGCTATTTCCCCTAACCGGCACCTCTCAATAATATTTTCAGTTACTCTCTGTCCGCAGAGACACAACTAAGAAATGAAATGTAGTTTATCCGCCCCTGGGGGAGGGTAGATACTGCCTTTTGATCCATGCCATAAGGCCGAGATCCGATGGAGACCGCGATATAACGGCATTTTTCAGGTGCACAGGATTGAACGACGGAAATCGAGTAATAAGTAAATCGTCAAAAAAATCCAGTTATCATAACATCATCTGTTGGATTATTTTTATATTATTATTAAGAGAAATGTTCGTAAGACGGGGTATGTCTAGTTTACAATAAATATACATATGAGTAACAGATGATCACGCAAACAGATGGAACACAAGGGCGGGGTTTTAATGTGTGTATGAGCAGTGGAAAAAGCTGCTCATTCCTCTTGGCTATTGCCGAAAAGACAGGACGATGTACCCCACCGATTTTAATAAAACGAGGTGGTACTGCGGGAATCTCCAGGCACCAGGCATGGAAGTTGTTCGATGCCAAGAACAAGGTGCGTATGAATTTGCGTCCCAGCAAAAGCAAATCTAGCAAATGTCCGATTTGATGCAGGATAATTACATACATTATTTGCGTGTGTGTGTTCAAAAACTGCCCATATAGAATAGCTTTTGCCGTAGGCGTTTGGGTGTAGCTTTGACCAGCCACGTTAATGCAAGGAGGAAGTTCTTTCTGAAAGGCATACTCTGTCTTGTTTCAATACAAGAAAAAAACTGATCCCAAACCCGATAAATTGAGAGTCGAAGTTATCCAATGATTAACGAGTTAATTGTTGACCATTACTATTAAATATTGATTTTCATTTTCACAAAAATGTGGCCTTGTGTTAAAATAAGCTAAGTAAATAATAACACTTTGTCTGAATTTCTGGAATGAGGAGTTATCATGATTTATCATTATCATATCATTTTTTACACTATTTATATTAAGATTATAGCTTGTTACGCAGTTGTTTTGATAAAATCAGTACAAAATGACTTTTATAAGCAGGCCATAATGAAACCAATAAAACAATTATTTTGTTTGCTGATCTAGTGGTTGTGAGTTCAATCTTTGGGTCGGACAGTGAATACATTCAGTGGATACGGGCGAGCAATTCCTGAACAGTACTAAATAAAATATGAACAAGACGGTATCTAGTGGAACGAGAACAGTCTACACCTGTAGATTAAATAAAGGGATCTGTACGGACTTTCCAGATTGATATACACCTGAGGAAGGCTGCAGGGTACAATGGCCGAAACGTTGTGATAAAAATAAGGACAACAGTCCAAATATAAATAGCGCAAATAAGAGTAATTTATCCGTACAAAATAATACGCCATGAAGGATTTCTCGATAAGCAGCAAAAATGGAAGAAATTGTCTGAATAAACATAAATTATGGCATTCACTTCGTTTTCATTCCCTGATCCTAAAACTTAATAGGTTTCATTAAATATCTGTGAGTTGACGATGGGTTAAATTATATAATCAGTATCTTGAAAAAATAATAAAAAAATAAAAATAAAATAATAAAAAAAAAATATCTTGAAAAAATAAAGGCCCGTCCTGGATATGAGGATAAACTGCATCCGCGTTTTGGGTAAGACGATAAACTACATCCAACAACAAGGCCTCCGATCAGGAGGTTTTGAGGAGCGTGGAACCACCTCTTAATTGCTGATGTTCCCAGGTCCACCCTGACCTGGGGTGGTAGCACTTGTTAGGGTCTCACCTATGGGCAAATAGTTAACACTCAGACGACTTCCGCGTCCTGGGTATGACGATAGACTACATCCGCGTCCTGGGCATGACGATAAACTACGTCCAACAGGAAGGCCTCTGATAATACGTTTTTGAAAAAATAATGTTGCCAGCTGTACCTTTTTGAAAAAATAATATTACCAGGTATAAGTTTTTTTTTTAAAGAATAGTGTTGCCAGATATACGTTTTTGGAAAAATAATGTTGCTTGCTGTGCGTTTTTGAAAAAATGATATTATCAACTATAAGCTTTTGAAAAAATAATATTACCAACTATACATTAATATTAACAGAAATAGATTATTGACAAAATAAAAATATTACCAGAAAAAAAAGTTGTCGACATTAAATGGCCCATTGAGGTTGATATGCCGTAAACCAAACCAAACCAAACCAAATCAAACCAAAATGGGGCGCAGTTTTTCGCCTTCATAGTAGTGTTTACGGTCTCACTCCAGCCATGATTAGGCGGGAATAAACTACTTTCGATCTTTTAACCTCCAGATAATCCATAGGAATTTAATCAAACTTCTTCGGCTTTTTTTAAAGGCACTCCTCAAAACAGTGAACTAAACAAATGGGTGGACAATTTTTACGCACTGCTTTCTGAACAGACAGACGCAGAGACAACTACGCCTATACAACCATTCTTATATGTATATCACTAATATCATGTACAAGCATACATATAGATCTATATAAATGTGGAGTTATTGATTTTTACGCATATTTAAAACTGAATGATAAGGCGCTTCACTAAGCACGAATTCTTGTAAATCATTAATGAGTTTGGATCTCACTGAGTGCCCCATACCTGTTACCTTGTGAAAAACTAAGTTAAGCTTAATATTTTGAGGGATAACTCGAAATGAATTAATGTTTAATGAGTTAGTCTACTTGGCCATTAATACCGGCTAGGTGTTCCAAACTCCTGGCTTTGAGCCAAACTAAGTCACGTTTATTATATAGATAGCACATGGGTGTGGATTAATGTTTAGTCTGGTTGACCAATACAATAAAGTAACGGGTTCGAGCCACAGTAGGAAGCTCATACATATTGTCTTGTGCCAAACATAGCTAATCTTAGTAAGATAAAACCCCCTCCTTGACCTTTTTGGCCACGAAGCAGGAAATTAGCCAAAGTCCAGTTCAAAGCGGCTTTCTTCATTGCACTTAAATGGTCAGTGTGAATCCCTGACGCTTCAAAGATCTCTCCAAAATAATGTGTTTAGGGATTCGCCCACATGTACGTGTTCGGGATTCTGAGTTTGTTTCTTTGTTTGCTTAACGGTACATCAAAATCTTAGGGGTCATTTAATGCCGAAATGTAATTTTCTTAGGAGCATTAGTAATTCCTTTAACAAAAATGTATTGCTGGTATTTTTGCTATAAAAATGCTTTATTTATACCTTCATAGTGTTTTGACCCCAGTTTGGAGTTAAATATTTGCCTATAGTTGGGACCCTAACATGTACTATCGCCCCGGGTCAGGGTGAACGTGAGAACAAGAGCAATTAAGAGGGGATTCCATGCTCCTCAAAACCTCCTAATCAGAGACCTTGCTTACGGGTGTAGTTTGAAGTCATACCCAGGACACGTGATTCTGCGTTGAGCCAAACTTGTGCCAAACCTACCATCGTTGATAAAGGTGGGAGCGTAGATAAACGGCTTTATCAAAACCTTTAACGTAATTCGCTGCTGAGAACAGTTGCGTATATGTGTTTTTTTTTTTTGTTTTTGTTTTTTTTAAATCTCTACCTTTTGATTTCCCTTTGAGAATTTCCGACTGCTGACCGATTTTTGCGCAAAAACTTTAAGTTTCAACTTCAGATATAAAGCAAAATAAATACACAGGATTAAGAAAAAACAAAAAAAAAATTATAATATTAACGTCTCACAGGAATATTTACCCATTCGAATCAGCGAAAACGTACCCCTCAATTGTAGCCTCGCTAAATCCGTGACTTCAGCCGCGAGGACGAGATTCTAAATCTACCGACGAAAAATAAAATTGCAACATCCCAATGAATGATACCAATGTGTACCTGTGTAAAGTATGTACATAGTAACAGGTAATAAGTAATCTTAACACTCATATCAGTGAACTGCCTGTATAAGCTTTAGACAAATACGTATAATCTTCCTCCTTATACATGAATCTAATCGAAAGGGTTGAGAGTAAAAAAAGAATTAGTTCTAAGGACAACATATCTCCCTCTCACTACGGCCATATATATTTTATGCTTGGAAATGTGATATGATGAACCAGGAAAATAACAACTTCCTGGAGAAATAAAATATAATCAATGGATTCCTAAGGTTGCCTGTTTTAATTGTTTTAATTAAATTAATATATATATATATATATATATATATATATATATATATATATATATATATATATATATATGAGAGAACAGCAAGTCCAACAAATCTCTTTGTTTGCAAAGAGAAAAGTTTATCACCTTGAGAGCTAAGGAGTGCGAACTGGCCAAGACGGAAAATGTTACCTTTTAAAATGCCCCCAACTTCAGAGTTTCGTGTTGTTTAAGGTCCAAACGTCTCCATCCACTCTTCAGACCAGTTTGAAAAACAACACGAACGTTCGCTTATATTTTTTCAAGTTTTTCCTTTAAGGTTTGCTTGAACAGGTTGCCCCATAACTTTCGGTCTTGTACGAACAGATCTAAGGCAGGCTTTTGTTGTTTAGAAAAGTCCCAACATGGTATATAGTCCTGGGTAAGACGATAAACTACATCCGAACAAGAATATCTAAAAAAGGCATCTGATCAGGAGGTTTTGAGGAGCGTGGAAATGCCTCTTGAACACACAAAATTGCTGATGTTCCCAGGTTCACAAAAAATATTTGCCAAAACAGGACCCAAAGGGACCTGGGGTGGTCGAAACTGAAATCGACAAACATAGTGGTTAGTGTCCCAGGTATATTCGGAGGAGTGGGCAAATAGTCTTAACCATCAGTGGCATCACAATTGAATGAATTTGAAAAAAATTAAAAAGGAAAAACACTTGAAAATAGGTTTTAATACCAGACGGTACTACATTTTGTAAAAAAAAAAAAAAAAAAAAAAACATTACCAAAACGTACATTAATGGAACCAAGACTTTTGACAGCATTTCAATATAGTTAACATTTTTTTTTTTGTCCATTTCGATTCAGAGAAAGAAAAAAATATTAGCAGTAATATATTTTTCAAAAAATATTACAAGAAATACTTCTGGGAAAAATTATTACCAGCAATAAAAATCTTGTCGCGATAACCCATTGACGAACGATTTCTTTTTAAGCGATAGTTTGATTGTTTGTTTAATAGCATATCAACTCATCATGGGTCATTTAATGCCAAAATTTAATTTTCTTGGAAGATTTTTCTTTTTACAAAATCTGTTGCTGGTAATTTATTTTAAAATCTATTGCTGGTATCTTTTTTTTTACTAGTAAATGTATTTTTTATACTTCACACAGTTTTTTAGCATCAGTTTGGAATTTTAACCTCTGCCCATAGTTGGGACCCTAACAGGATCTACCACACCGGGTCAGGGTAGAGTTGCTGCCAGATGTAATTTTTCAATATTAATAGCTGTCTTAAAATTGTCCTATTGGCAAAATAATCATAATATTTGTTCTCATTCACTCATTGACGAACGATTTCTTTTTAAGCGATAGTTTGATTGTTTGTTTAACATATCATGTGCCTGCGCACATATAAACAGCTGGTTACTCGTTTTCCGAACACGCCCGTCTGTTAGGGTAACTAGGCATCTCCTCTTGCAGACGCCTGCACAGGCATATTGTGTTTGTTCAGCACCCACAGAGCCTGCCCGTGGTTTCTACTAAGACTAGACTGTACGGAACTTAATTACAGTTTTTGATAGAGAGCGCAGAATTTGGCATGATCTGCAGTTTAAGCAACGCCAGTACGTCCAAACTTTCGACTTCGGGATTTGCACAACCATCTCGGCTTCCCAACAGTTCAGTCTACCCAATTTCACTCACAAGGTTTGGGTCAACACGTAGTTTTCGGGCACTTTCCCAAAGGTGGTGTAGGACTGGATCGCCTCTTCTCACCAGAGACCTAAGGTCAGAAATGGCATCATGACATTTTCCACTTCGAAATTTTAAAAAATATATATTGATAAAGCCCTTCGTAAGGTGTGGGCTCTACTCGTGAGAACAATTTCTTATGTTTCTTTAAGGCATGGACTACCAGGAATCCCTTCAATGAGTCTATTGGAATCTTTTCAAATCAATCCGAGGACACCTACTACAACAAGGATTTTTGATGTTCTCATTTGCCACATTTTTGAGATTTCGATTTCATTATTATTATTATCATCATCATCATCATCATCATCATCATCATCATTATTATTATTATTATTATTATTATTATTATTATCATCATTTATGTATTGATTCTAACCACTTATAGAAGCAAATGAAATGACACCGGCTTTGATAAAAGGCAATATTCATTAAATTTCTACTGAGGAACATGAGCACACGAACCAAAGGTGTTCCAGTGATATTTGAAAACAAGAACATCAAAACCCCAAAGGAGTTAGGGAAAACTTTCTTCCTTGGTAATTATTTGTGTGTGAAGAGTTCTTGTGTGTGAGTGTGTGCGTGTGTGTGTGTGTGTGTGTGAGTGTGTGCTCCCGCGCACGTGTTTGCGTATGTGTGTACTATTGTGCGAGTGTGTGTTGTGTGTCGGCATTCATAATAGCATCTTTGTAATTAATCAGAAACACAAACGTATTTACCAAAGTGTGTACAATAAAAATGTAATCTCGGTGCACACATACGTGATCATGCGCATGCGTCCGTACTCTTAAAAACTAATAATAATAATAATAATAGTAATATACAAGAAAGAAAAGCAGAGATAGATGGTGGGGAGAAAAAAAGGAAGAGAAAAATGTTATCAATGAAATCCAATGTTTAACCCCACTGTTGAATTTAACAAGTGAGTCTTGAGAAAACGTGGGGTTGCTTGCCATCTTTTTTTTTTTTTCATAATCAACTTGTTTTGTAGTGATGAGTTGCTTTTTTTTTCTTTTTTTTTTCCGAAAATGTCGGCTCCAAACTGCATCGTGGTTGGTCGGTATAGGTATAAAAGATCTTTAAGTACAGATAAGCGAGTGCGAGATACTAGCAGTGAGTGGGGAAAGGCGGTGGGAGCGATGGAAATACATAAGAACAATGCAGCGTGCAGACAGAGAGTGAGCAAGCTCCGCCTTCTCTTATTCATCTCCTATCTACCTACCCCATCTCTTTAATATCTTCTCTCTCCTTCTCTTACCTCCTTCTACTTCCTCTCTTAACTCCTTCTACCTGTTTGTATGTCTGTCTATCTATCTCTCTTCCTCTTTTTTTTTTCATTCCATTTATATTCTTTATCCAATTTTCTGCACGCAACCGCGCCCAGGCAGCCCGGTTCACCAAGTTCATGACGTTTGACTCTAATCAGAGGGCCATGCACTGATGTATATCTGTTGTCGCGGTGGTGTCTAAGGGAGAAACCATTACAGTATAAGCGACAACAGATACACATCTACCCTCTTTCACCCCTACATGGCTTGACCAAAGAAGAAAAACGGAAGAAAAACAAACAGTCATTGTGCACTCATTCAACTCGGATATAAGTAAATATGATAAGTTGAGAAAAAGTGGAGAGAAAATCGGTTCAAATTTACTAGGATTCTGACTCGAAACAGTCGGCAGATCTGACGAATGGCAAGTGTTTCTATCATGGGAATAAAATCCGCGCCATGCCGTTTTATTATTGTAACAAGTCCTGCATCAAATCCAGTTGAATGCGCTAAGCTATCTGGTAACAAAGTTTTCATCGAAAGGGTCAGAATTAAAAATGTCTTTCACTGAGAAACAATAAACTTAAGAGAATAAATAATGAAATATATTTTTTACATTAATGTTCACCTTGTCCAAGACCCAAGAGCAACTCGTTACAGAATAAAGGGTAAAGTTTATGGGGATGTCTGGTTAACCCTAGATTTGAACAGGTTGCTGTAGTGATTGGAAAAGCATCCTCTTGGGAGTCGGCTCCACAAAGTAGCAGTTCCTGGGAAGAAGCTGTTCGAGTAGAACTTACATCTCACCAATACGAAGGGAATGAGGATGGTGTGCTACAGTGTGCGTGATATGGCGGCTCTTAGCCATGAAGGTTAAAACTGGTGGAACTAAGGGATGTGATTCGTCTGAAATAGCGATGAAGCAGCTTGAAACCTTTAGTCTGTGGGAAAGGGGTTGTAAGATAGAAAAGCAGTTCATCAACGACAAGGACGCGGCGATACATTTGGGGTTGATATGTCCCGGAAAGGGATATATTTTTTCGCAGTAGCAAAGTGGTTTTGGACTATTGTAAGCGAATAGGACAATCTAGCAGATAACCATAATGGACTGGTCCTCGTCGTAATGATAGGCAATAGGCGAAGACTATAGGCGTAGCCAATAGGCGTCATCCATAGGTGTCCTCATGTACCTCCACATCAGTCCGTATTTATGGCTGACACCAGCCAATCATATTACTGTGAGGGGGAACCCAGGTGTATGCATATTCATTACATCAGGGATCTATCGAGACTGGACAGCTGCTGCCCATATATAGCGGTGTGACTTCATTTTCGGCATCTTGTAAACTGATATAATGGAATATGCATACACCTGAGTTCCCCCTCGCTGGAATATGATTGGCTAAAATACAGACGGACGTGTAGGTACGACAGAGTTTAAGTCTATGACGACGCCCATTGGACGACGCCATTGGCTATTCTATTGGTCTACACCTATTACCTGTGACTACGACAAGTACCAGTCGATTACTGCTACCGTGTACTACTTGGTTACAGTAGCCCAAAACCACTTAGCTACTTCGATCAAATATATCCATTTCCGGGACATATCATAAACATAGAGGATAGCAGGAGTAGCGATGAAAAGAAATATGAATATATAAGTATCAGCAACTAAATACCAGAAGATAAAAAATGACTTCTGATTACGGTCTTACCTGAAATCCGGAATCTAAGTGTGTAAACCCATCCTTGGTAAGACGATAAACTACATCCAACAGCAAGGCCTCTGATCGGGAGGTTTTGAGGAGTGTGGAACCACCTCTTAAATTGCTAGTGTTCCCAGGCCCGCCCTGACCCAGGGTGGTAGCACTTGTTAGGGCCCCAGCTATGGGCAAATAGTTAACCCCGAAACTGGGGTCAAAACACTGCGAAAATATAAAAGAACATTACCAGCAATACATTTTTTCAAAAATGTATTACCAGCAATACATTTTTGGAAAAAAAATATTAGCAGCAATAAAAATGTTGTCGGCATTAAATAACCCATTGAGGTTGATATGCCGTAAAACAAAATAAACCAAACCAATCTAAACCAAAGAATACATATTCTATTCATACGAATCTATCCTGAAAATGTTGTCGGCATTAAATAACCATTGAGGTTGATATGCCGTAAAACAAAATAAACCAAACCAAACTATTAAGGCTAATAATTGAAATTTCTTTATACTGTGGCATGATTTAGTGCAACATAAAACATTTTGAAACTAATGTCATAAGAAATAAATGAAAATATAATTGATCTGAATAATTCGACACAACTAACTGACCCGGAAGCCAATTGATTGCAAGTTCCTGTTATTTATGTCAGTTCCAAATTTCGAGAAGGTTATCGTGTGCAACAAACACCCGAAGCAAACACAACAACCGAAAGGCTCTGGGTATAAAAACCAAGATAAGTGTATTTTTCAGTGTGCCCACCGAGTGTGACGACATGATGACTATTTCTGGTCTGAATAGCAAAACTGGAAATAAACTGGAGTGTAATTCACTCATATAAAATATCACAAGAGTTCAAAATCTGAAGGACGATTTTTTTTTAATCGAATTCACCCCAAGCAAGGCAATAAAGCTACTAAGACACGGGGGGGGGTTTACAGAGCGTGGAAGAATTAGAAAACAGAAATATTACTAAGGAGCGGGAACAAAAGAAGAGTGATCAGGAGGACAGTAGATAGCGATTGACATTGTATTTATTTATTTTATTTTTTAAGATTAAATTTAACTGGAAAACATGGAGCCGGAAGAGAGTTCGACAAGCGAGAAGTACGAGAAAAGAAACTGTTAGCATAGAATTAGCCAACTAACTGTAATTGGTAAGACCTCAGTGACAGTAGAGTACTGCGCTTAAATTTATAAACTCTACCATAGCAAAGAGTTCATCCGAACAATTAGCATGAAAGTATTTATAGAAAAGGCACTGGGAGGCAACTTTAAAGCTGTGGGAAAGTGTCAGAAGCTGAGATACCAGGTCAGGACCAATAATATTGCTGATTCTTCTTTGAATTTCATCAAGGATTTCTAGATATATAGCAAGAGCACCGGACCATATGTGGCAGCAATATTCGAAGCATGGATGAATGGTAAATATGACCAGCGTACAGTTCCTTTATCGTAGACGCAATGTGCTACTCTATAGCTATTTCCATTTCAAATTTTCAGACGATCTCCATTCTTTAAGACTACCAGCTCGGACCATTGCAGCAAAAACTCGCCTTGCTACCTCAATAGATTTGAATTACCCTTATTCCCTATAAGAATTCTTAAGAAGGATGTTCCACCCAGAAAGCTTCTTCCCAAGAACACGAAAATCTGATTTTCTTTGGAGAAAAGATTTTTCGGAAAATCAAAAATTTGTAATCTTATCACTGATGACAGTGTGATTAACAGATGCCGCTGTGTTAATATTTATTATACACTAACTTACAAGCTGCCCTATCAGGATGCATTTAAGCTAATTTCTAAGAAGAGCTCTTGATTGGGCCTTCATCACAGGGGAAGAGGAGATGCGACAGGTAACAATAAACAACAGAAGAAATCAAAATTGATCGCTGCATTTAAATACTGCATTAATATTTAAGCTTACCTTTTAAAATCTCAATGATAATTCTTCACTGGCCACTTAATTTAAGAACAGTTTGATGTACGTAGGTCCTTACTTTGTGTAAAAACAATTATTTTTATCTCATGGGTGACTTTCGCTGTATTTTGCTATTAATTTCGATTATTCCCAAATTTATTTCCAAATTATAAAAACTGTTATCGTACAAAAAAATTTGTCGGAAAAAATCATGTAAAAAATTGCCAAAAATAATTGCAGTAATGAAAATTTGGGAATCCAAAATTTCAGGATTGTGGGTTCAGGTCCGGTCTGGAATGATTTTAATTTGCTCACGGTGTCGGCCTGATTCCAAAATGGTATGATATGTTGGGTTACGGTCTGTAGGAGTAAAGTTGAAAAAGTGTGACACACTGATATTCGCATTTATTTATATAGCTTTGTTATAAATGTTTCTTGTTTCTGAAGAAAAAGATATTTACACGTCTGACCTTCCTTAGCGTATGCCGTCAATCGTCTAAAATGACGAAAACGTCACATTCAATGAAAGTTAGCGAAACTCAAGAAACATTGTATTTAATCATTGTTTCATGTATGTGGTCATATATGAAAGAGTCTGTGAGTGAACAAGTGAGAACGAAATGAAAAGGAATAAACATATTTTTTTATAAAGGTTAATTTCTTCAGGCGTGCCATTCGGAAAGCCAAAACGGACAGCAGTTTTCTCATAACTGCAGATTACTTTCTTCATTGTCGACACTGAATGATTTTCAGCACCCCTTCTTGTAATACGCCAAGTAGTATTTTGTCTGTAATATCTACAACTATTTGTGTCTCAAGGTTATCGCCCTCAAGATCGTGACGCCAGGTGGCAGTGTCTTTGTTATAACAATGGTGAAAAGAAGTAATGGAAAATGTTTACAAACTCAAGAGACTCCACGCATTCATGTGTACGTGTACGTATACATGTGTGTGTAAGAGAGAAATAGAGAGAGAAGTAGGGATGTGAAACAGACTCCTGAGAGAGTGCTTCCCTGATCACTACAATCTTAACACCCTCAAGTCTAGGGTTGAATGTTATATACTCTCATAAACTATACTTCTTACCGCCTGCTATTCAGCTCCTAAACCGTCCTGGGTATGACGATAAATTACATCCGCGTCCAGGGTAAGACGTTAAACTACGTCCAACAGCAAGGCCTCTGATCAGAAGGTTTTGAGGAGCGTTGAACCACCTCTTAATTGCTAGTGTTCCCAGGTCCACCCTGACTCGGGGTGGTAGCACCTGTTAGGGTCCCAAATATGGGAAAGTAGTTTACCCCCAAACTGGGGTCAAAATACCATGAAAGGGTAAAAATAGGTTTTAATACCAGCAATATATTTTGTAAAAAATTATTACCAGCAATAAATTTTTAAAGAAAAATTTATTACCAGCAATACATTATTACCAGTAGTATATTTTTGAAGGAAAAAATATTACCAGCAATACATTTTTGAGGAAAAATATTACCAGCAATAAATTTTTTAAGAAAAAACATATTACCATCAAATAAAAATCTTGTCGACATTAAATAACCCATTGAGGTTGATATGCCGTAAAACTAAACAAATCAAGCCTATCAGCTCCTAAAAAAACGCATTCTACTATCTTCTACCATGAGTGGCTCTTGAGCCTTTTATTAGGCAAAAATTAGTAATAAAAAGAAATAATACAACAATAATAACTGGTAAATATATAGTTAACAAAAGATGCGATCATTATTCAAGTCATGGGCAGACTTGTTTAAGACAACAATACTGAGAAGGCAAGCAGTTCATTATAATCAAAAGAACAAGCCATTTATTGCTTTTATCGAAAATCCTTACTTTTTATCATAAGGGATCAACAATCTTTGATCCTTTCTTTCACCCATTAGTCATTCGTACGCTCTAATTCTTACCTTTCTCACCTTTGTTGCTACAACAAATATAATGTCTCTATTGCTATTACCTATTTCATCTTTTTCTTTCTCTCACACACACTCTTTGCTCATTCATTCCACCGCGACTAATCGTTAAGATGACCCCGTGCAACCTAAACATTTTGCCAACGTTTAAGGTACTCGGCTATGTCTCAGCATTCGCTTTGTTGAAAGCTCGTAACAAAAACAGGCGCTTCAAATTCTTTGCGGTTGTAGAAATACGTGCAGTTGATTTTCAAACATTTAAAGGGTACACCAGGAGGTGCGGCTAACTTAACAGTTATTGTCGTGGAATCATTGGGACCAGTTCAAGTTGCTCCCAGTCTCTGGCATTCACTTTAGTATTAATATCTTTGATAAAATAGCATGGAACTTTGTTCTTTAGTTATGGGTTAATTAGTAGGTGAGACCGACCAGGCTGTCTTACTTTGCTTAATCAGTCTAGGAGAAGCACTACTATAAATTCAAAACAACAGAGAAGGCGAGTCGAAACTACTCCACTATATTTCCAAATAAGTCATGATAATTAATATTTTGAACACATTTTCTTCGACATGTGTTATGTCGAAGACGGAAAAGGTTGATCCTAGCATATAGACAAATATAGACAATCTATACTAACACCGTTGGTTTGGGTGTAGATGTCTTCTGTGGATGGCATAGAAGGGGGCTTTAACCATGCATGAAAGGAGTCATTTTCAAAAAAGTTCTGGTCGAATTTTTGGAGGAGGTGTTGACAAGTATTTATAAATGCAATTTCAAATTATTTTAATTGTTTCTACAGCAGAGACTTTGATAAAGAGATTTTCAATCATATGGGTTTTGTTTTTTGTTTTTGTTTTCTGTTTTTGTTTCGTTTTATCTTATTTGGGGGGGTGCTTTTTTTGTTGCTTTTTTGTTTTTTGCTGCTTTTTTTGTTTTTTGTTTTTGTTTCGTTTTGTCTTTTTTTATTTTTTTTTTTTGGGGGGGGGTTGTTGCCTTTTTGTTTTTTGTTGCTTTTTTGTTTTTTGTTTCGTTTTGTCTTTTTGGGTGGGGTTGTGTTTTGTTGCTTTTTTGTTTTTGTTTTTTGCTGCTTTTTTGTTTTTTTGTTTTTGCTTTTTGTTTTTCGTTTTTTCGGGGTTTTTTTTGTTTGTTTGTTTTTATCATTTCATCCCAAGTAAGGCGGGAATGCCACTAGTATGCAGGGCGTTATAGAGAGTGAAAGTGAGAAAAAAGACTGGGTATGGGGTGGCGGTGATTGAGAAAAGGATAAAAGATGAACAGGATTCAAGAAGATAGAAGATGGCGATTGACGTTGAATTTAAATTTTTGAAGATTGTAGTTATCAGGGAAGCAAGGAAACAGAAGGGAATTCCACAGACAGGAATTGCGAGAAAAGAAACTATTGGAGTAGAAGTGGCGTTTACATTTAATTATTTCAACATTAAAAGGGTGGGACCTAAATGCCACTCTAGTATCACGCTTAAATTCACCTAGTAGGGGCATCAGGGCAAAAAGTTTGTCAGAGCAGTTGACTCTTTCTTATCTTCAAATACTTTCATGGTAACTATTCAGATGAACTTTTGCCTATAGTACCTAGACTTTATGAATGCAATACTAGATTGGAAATAAGGTCTCATTTATTCAAACAAACTGGTTTATTTTTTTTTAATTGGATCTATTTATAAATCTCTAAATAGATTCAATTTTTAAAAAATAAACCAATGAGCATCGAATTCTCTACTCGGTTGTAATTAGGCCATCAAGAAAAGCTTGCTAACAGTTACACCACGTTGAAGTGTAAATCGGTAAATTGACGTCATTTTCTATTTTTAACTTCGCGCATGCTCTTTGTTTTTAATTTTGTCTACTGCACAGTATAGTTGGTCAGTTGGGCACCGTCTGTGAGTAAAAGAGCACTATGATGCAATTCACTCCGCCAGAAATTAAACAGGGCATGATGTACTGCTTGGCATTCGTGCCGGAACTTCAATACGAACATTTCAGGATGTTTAGGGGTCAATCTGAAGATAATGCAGAGGATTCAGAAAGAGTTGGATGAGTCTAATGGTGATTACGAAAGTACGGCAGCTCAGATAACTCACATTGATCGTTCTGATAAGAAAAGAACTGCCGAATTTATTGGTGAGGTTCAACACGGAGTCTTACATCAAGTACTTTGAGGACGTAGTGCTGTTCTGGGTCCAGAGGTTAACAGCTGGATGACCCAATGTCTGGAAATATGACTGTGCACCATGCCACACAAGCAGGAGAACCAAGTGATGGCTTTCAGACAATTTGTGCAATTACAGCTCCCCTTCCATGTTTGTTTTTTTTTTTGCTATTCTGTGCCTGCCGCGATGATGAAGAAAGCATCACCCGGCACCATAGCCAGTGAGACACGCTGCAAGAGCCACTCCGTTTCACGGGGCTCGTTTCTTAATCGAGACGCCATCCCGCTAACCCTCCGAAGGAACGCCATCGAACGAGGGCCAATAACCCCAGAAGTCTCCGCTGTCACAAGAATAAAAATATATCCGTCCGCAAGAGAAGAATATTTAACTATTTTTTTTATCTTCGCGTCCCGAGCGACAGACCCCGTCTCAACCGCGCACCTGATCAAATTACCGGACAAAAGTATATCGGCAAAGATCGCATCCCAAATCAACAACTTCCCCATTTTAAAAAGGGAAGAGGGTAACCCCATCCGGCCATTTTCCATCACCACGGTCGAGGCGTATGGGTTCGATTTGAGAGGGTAACCCAGCTGCATCCAAACCTCTTCTGATGATGTCGTTTATTGTTGCATGCCTTTGAAAGCGGTAGGCACTACGATCATAGGAGAGAGAATTTGGCCGCTTTCTATCACGACGGTCGAGGCCTACGTGTTCGATTATTTCATTTTTTATTTAATATATCTTAATAAAAAAAACTAACTCATCTATCGTTAGTCTTTAGTTCATTAAAATAAAATTTCCCTCATTAATATAAATTTAAATATAACGCATGTTAAATAAATTAAGATATTGCTGTTTCAAAAATATTGCTTCTAAATAAAAAAAATATTCCTTATTCTCTCAGAGTCTGTCTATATTTCTGAGATGAGGTATTATGTACATTATTTACATTAATCGGACTATTGTCCTCATCTTTATCGCCATATTTATTACAACGTTTCGGCCGTTGTACGCTGAAGAAGGCCGGAGCGTACAACGGCCGAAACGTTGTAATAAATATAGCGACAAAGATGAGGACAATAGTCCGAATAATGTAAACAATGTACTTATTCTCTCTGTTACGTTTTTCTTCTCCACAAGTCAAGCTTATCATTTTTGGTAACAGGACAAATTCCTAGAAGACAAAGGCCCAGCGGGGAAAAAAAACAATGGATAACATCCAGCCTCTTATACATAAAGTAGAAAAATTCCAGTCTCATAAATAAAAATCTATATCTATAAAACATAATTTGTCTGTCTGTATGAGTGTAGGCTATTTATGCACGTTCACATTTCTCGACCGATTTTTTTTTAAGCATTTCACCCCAAGCAAGGCGGGAAGCCACTAGGACGCAAGGGGTTACAGAAGATTTGGAGCAAGATCAGATAGGAGTGATAGAAGAAAGGATGAGAAGAAGGGTAGTGGATAGATCAAGTCAACTGGAGATGTCGATTGACATTATATTTGAATAGCTGGAGATTATAGCTCTCAGGGAAACTGGAATAGAGAAGGGAGTTCCACAGGAGAGAGGTGCGAGAGGTGCGAGACATGAAGCTATTGGAGTAGAAGAGACGGCTACATTTAGAAGATTCGACAGTGAAAGGGTGAGAGCGGGATGCCAGCCTCGTAGGGCGCTTAAATTCATGAAGTCTGGGAACCAGTGAATGCAGCTCCTCGGAGCAATTACCATGAAAGTATTAGTAAAACAGACAGAGACAGGCGACGGCGCGTCTGTGAGAAAGTGACTGTAGGCGAGATGCCAGAGCAGGGCCAATTATATTGCATATCTGCCTCCTGGAGCCTATCAAGAACCCCTGAGGCAAACAGAAGGGGCTCCAGACCATATATGGCAGCAATACTCCATGCAAGGGCGAATTGTTGATTTGTAGATCTGGAGGATCAATTCCGGGTAGAAAAATTTCCTGGTGCGGCACAGGGAGCAATTGACTCAATGTATTTGTTCCATCTCTGGTCTGCAGTCAACGTGAGACCGAGCAGCCGCAGTGAATTGCTCTCAAGAAGTTGAGCGTCAGACATTCTAATGGAGGGCAGGGAAGGATCTCTGTGGTGATAGAGAGCAGTTTTGTTTTTGAAGCATTAAAGTTGACCAGCCAATTCCTGCCCCAGTTCACAACTGATTGGAGGTCCTTTTCTAGACGCACGGCCAGGTTAGTTTTGTCAGCGACACTAGATTTGTTTTGTGGTGTCATCCGCGTAGATGCCGACTTGGGAATTTATGGCGTCAGGAAGGTCATTTATGTAGATAAGAAATAGAGTGAGGCCTAGGATGGAGCCTTGGGGAACACCTGTGTTCGTGGGATAGGAACTGAAGGAGAATCCGTTGAGAACGACCTTCAATTCACGGTTTGACAGGAATTATTGTATTAGTTCAAACAATCGACCCGTTGTACACACATGTTTCAAAACTAACTTTACAATCTCTAGCCCATCCGTGTTTGGCAGGAAAATCGATAAAACTGAAGGTGGGTACGACTTTTTGCAAAAAAACAAGACACGCAAACAAAATTTAAACTGGATGAGCTGATGTCCTTTGAACTTAATGCAAAACATAGCTTATGTTACGAGGTTTATGTAGAGTGCTCGATAGCTTTCCTGCGACACTGGCTTCACACAAAAATTGCAAAACACTGTTAAAAAACCGGGCTTTTCGTACTACTTAAAATAAAAAAAAAACTTCCTCATTTTTTTCTCTGATTTTCTTCAAACTTGTCTCAAAAAATTTGATATCATGGTAGAAACAAGATAACTGCATATAATGGAAAACTACGAAAAACTGTTCAAAACGCCCGTTTTTCGGTCACAACTCCCTGGTTCTTCATCCAATGCTTTCCAAATTTACCATGTAAATATATTTGGCACATAAATTGTTTTGCATTAATGTTTGGTTTAGATTATCTCAGTTAAGTGGACGAAATCTTCGACAAACTAGGTCCAAAATTGGCTTTTGCCATTTAGCCAATAGTTTCTTCATATGATTCCATCCTAAATTGTCACTCGACCAACCTTTGATGCAAAGATTGTTTTTGAAGGATTACTGGAGTTTTAAAAGGGAAAAATCCCCGAAGAGCCTCTTATTAACCCCAGCTTTACTGTAAACGTGACAAGGAGGGGGTGTTCATGCATTCATGATTTGAATCAAGCTTTGACGCTTCATTCATTATATAGATGCTATTTACAAATTAAATAGTTTGTACAGTGGAACCTCAGTTCACGAATTTAATTCGTTCTTGACGGACGTTCGTAACCCGAAATGTTCTTAAATCGAAACCGTCTTTCCAATAGGAATCAATCTAGAGAAAAAAAATCACAGTACAATAAAACTGAAAAAGAAAAGCACGCCAACGCACGAATGTATACAACACGGCGGCCGATTCAGAAATTTTTCTGTTCGGCTTAACTCGTTTCGTCAATGTTTTACGAGAACCGACATTTTGTTTGATAACCGAGGCATTTTCATCTCAAATTTTCTGTTCGAAAATCGATTTGTTCGACATGTGAGACGTTCGAGAACCGAAGTTTCTCTGTATTTCAAAATCCGAAAAAATATCTGAAAACCGAAGCACTTCCGGTCCCAAGAATTTCTGATAAAGGATTCTCAATCTGTATTACTGCTAATGTTTGTTCGAAATATGATAACGAAATCCTTCGAAACAATCGTATGATTCAAAAGATTATCACTATTTACATTATTCGGACTATTGTCCTCCACTTTGTCGCCATATTTATTACAACGTTTCGGCCGTTGTACGCTCCGGCCTTCGTCAGATGGTTGGAATGTCGAACTGAGCCCTTTATTTCACTCACTGGGGTAGACTGTTCTAGTTCCATGTGCCATGTTTAATGGATGTCAGTTATCAGTTATCTCCTGTTAATTCCCCTCTGAAAGTACTCCATTGCCTTAACCGGGTATTGAACTCACACTTTGGGTCCTGTCATTAGATCTAACCACTGTGCCATGTGTCCTTGACATTCCAACCACCTGAAGAAGGCCGGAACGTACAACGGCCGAAACGTAATAAATATGGCAACAAAGATGAAGACAATAGTCCGAATAATGTAAATAGTGTACATAATACCCCATCTCAGAAATATAGACACAATAGATTATCATTGCAAAATCTTTTACAGATTTCGTCCCTGCATAGTTTCAGCGTGCAGAAGTTTAAATATCCGGGAAGTGTTTTAACAGAAGATGGAAAATGCGACACTGAGAGGTGAACACACATTGGGCTAGCGAAAAAGGTATCCCAAAAGCTAAGCAAGGTGCTGAGAAACGGAAAAATCTCGTTCGAAAGAAAGAAAAGAGTGTTGGATTGCTATGTGATACCCGTCCTCTTATTTGGCAGTGAATGCTGAACAGTCTTCCCACGAGTGGAGTCAGCAGAAATGTAGTTCTACAGAAGGATACTGAGAATTCCATAGACGGAGCGAGGAAGCAATAAGAAAGACTTAAAGATAAATAGCAACAGAAAGAACACCTCTACTGAAAACCAAGAAAAGATAGCTGAAATTCCTTGGGCACATAATGAGGAAGGAGGGCATGGAAAACGTAACCCTCACGGGTTCTATTAGGGGCAAGAGAGATAGCGGAAGGCAGCGACCCAATTACCTGTCGTGCTTGTGTGAATGGTTAGCGCAAAGGAAGGAGGCGAGAACATTAACGAATGAAGAAAACTGCCACAAGGTATAGGATGTTGTGGAGAGCAGTGATCGCCTATATTCTGAAGAGACGCGGAAGAAAAAGAAGATTACTGCTATTCTTTTTCCTGTACATATACCGAAGTTATAGATTTTCGCTTGACCTAGCAAAACGTACCTTATGACTTTTCTTGTCTGAATTTTTTCGTATGCTTTTTTTTATCGAGTCACCCAAAAGAAACCCTCATACTAACATTTAATTTTGACAACTAATTTCACTTTAAGTTAAGTGATTTAACACATTAACCTGATTATAAGAGATTCCTTGCTAAAACATTTTTAAACAGATGTTTCGGGGTTTTGTAGCTATAAGTTTATCCGTAATTTTCTCGTATACTGAAATTTCTAATAATGTAAAAACAAATATTAAATACATTTAGAATACGCATAGACGCACAAATAACACACACACACGCACACACACCTCTATATCTAACTCTTTCTCTGTCTCTGTCTCTGTCTCTCTCTATCTATCTATCTATGTATCTATATATATATATATATATATATATATATATATATATATATACGTATGTATGTATACGTATTTATTAAAATGTTATAATCTATAATTTGGTGTAGCAGCAGCTGTTAAATTTGTTCAGTTTGTTTGCGAAGGAAATGGTAGCAAGCAATTGTATTAAAAAAGTTTGTTTGTCTAGCTAACGAGGAACTGATAGCAGGAAGTGGAGAACTAAAAGCTGTGAAATCTAAATGCATGTCTTTGTTGTCTGCGCGGGAAGCTCTTCTAAATTTGAACTTATCTGACCAAATAAATGAACTAAGTGACTTATATGGCAAATGGAGGATTTTGAGCACTTGAAACACAATCGGGTTTGACATTATCTGGTCAAGAGGAGATAACTGTTTTTTTTGTTTTTTTCTTTTTTAGGTATGCATCGCTGTTTGTCAGTTATTTTGTCTGTAATTACGACACGCACGCACACATGCACACACACACATTCACTGTAATTTATATGGATTTTCTAAGCGTAGCTTAGATGTGGCACAAGGCCGAAAGTATGGGGCACCCATTGATAATCGAACTCACTATTCAGTCGTAACAGGTTTAGCGAGACAAACTTGCTAACCATTACAATATTCCGAGGTGCTCCATTCACTGTAAATTATATTTAAAATTCTTAGCAACTCTTGGACTTAGCAAAAATGATGTTTTTCTCATTTCTGCACTCTGGTTTTTCCATAAGTAATGGCATCTGAATTTAGCAAATATTTCACTCAGTCCCCCGTTTTATTTACTAAATAATTCAACAAATACAAGGCCGAAGAGCCACTCAAGGTAGAGGGTTAATGATTGAGGTTGCTGCACGAACCTAAGTGGACGAAGTAAGTGCAGATTATGAGGCTGACCCTAAACTTGAAAAGGCTAAAATTGTAATGATCGAGGGAGTATCCTCTTTGGAAGTTTGTTTACAATTCTCTAGTCTACAAACTAAATACAAATGGAATGACGGTGGACCGACCCTGTATACATAGCATGGCAGGCCTTGGCTGTAAAGGCCTGAACTGATGAAACTAAGGAACATAGCCCCGATTAACTTTTTCCATGAAAATGGCGACAGATTAGCAAGAGGCTTGCAACGTTTCGACTGTGGGATTTGTTCATGAAGAGGTACTGACTTCACCTCTGTTAGTGGATAATTTTTTTTTTCCCAGTTAAAATTAGGTACCTCCACTGATTCGCTAAAAAGTTAGCGTACCATAATGACAAAATGCCTTAAACTTAATAAAAAAAACAGTTTTGTCGTTAAAACTTTATTATCAAGAGGAAAGAGCAAAGTATTTTTTATTATTAAATTGTATTTTTTTATTCACTTTAGATCGTTCGAAATTTGGGTTCAAAAACTTCTTTTTTTTGCGTTAGGCAAAGATTACTATAGGAGGGGGGCAAAGATTAGGATAGGAATTTTTTCGTCTTTATTGCGTTGAAAAATACATTGGTTTGGAAATTCTTGCGAAACTCAAATAATTGCCAGATTTTAAAGAAACTTCCAAGACTTATTAACAGATAAATTAAATTATTTAATTTTTTTTCTAGAAAATCTTGATAAAAATATTTTTAAAATTTGTTACCACCCACCTGTTTTATTTTATTCCGAGAAATCAAATTCTATAAGGTGTAATGTTTATATTAATTAAATGCAGAACTCTTTGGGGAACTTAAATAATCAATTTACTTTATAAAACAGAATATCCAGTTTCTGAATCATTTTCCAGTTTTTCTAGGAATCGATTCCACCCGATTTTGCAATTCTTTCTCTTCAAATTTTAATATCTAAACGCAATTAACAGGATACCGACAAGCAGGTGAAATAATGGTTAACGAGCTAGTCGACTTGACTATTTCTACTGAGTTGATCCTCTCTGGGTGCCCATACATGAGGCCTTGTACCAAACCTAGATAATCTTAGTAAATGGTAACACAGAGAAGAAAAGTCAGAGTCAGTTAATGGTTAACAAGCTAGTAAACTTGACTATTACTACAAAATCGATCCTGACTGGGTTCCTCTTACATGCGGCCTTGTGCCAAACATGAGTAATCTTAGTAAATGGCAACACAGTGAAAGGAAGGAAGCATCGGGGTCAGGTAATTGTTAACGAGTTAGTCTACTTGGCTATTACTGCTGAGTCGATCCTAACTGGGCGCCTCATACATGCGGCCTTGTGCCAAACCTAGTTAATCTTAGTAAATGTCGACACAGAGAAGAAAATGAAAGCTTCGGTGTCAGGTGTCAGGTAATGGTTAACGAGATAGTTTGATTGACCTTTACTGCTGAGTGACGAGTTCGATCCCCACTGGGTGCTCTATACTTTTGACCTTGTTCGAAATTAAACTAATCTTCGTAAATTACAACTAAATAAACAAAACATTTTTTTAGCTAGGAAAACTGTGCACTGACTGACCCAGTCGTCAGGTACAATTGACATTCAGATGCCATCAACGCTGACATTTTCCCGACGGTGGCCAACCTGACATACTAATTGAGCTAATCCACTTTCCAATGCCATTGGTTGGTTGCTGTTATTCGCGCGGGTGGGCGGGATGTAGACGACGAGGAGGTTCTTATTTTCTAGCCTCGCCTAACGATCATCTGATAGTGAATCCCACTTTGCATTGTTATGCAAAAGATCTGATTACCCCAGTTAACAACTGAATATAAATTTCCATTCGTTTGAACAACTACAGCTGTTACCAATTTCGGCAGCTCAATACTGTCGCTTGATAATGATCCTAAGGCAATCGAGATGCCTGCCCTGAAAGATATCATCTCTAATATAAGACATTAGGTTAACACAAAAAAAGAAAGAATATTACACTTGTAAGATCAACTATACTTGCATTATATCAATACCAATAGCGCAGCCACTCGTATCCAAGCATGATCGTCTACTCGGACGGATAGTTAATCCATGTTGCAGACGATAGCTCAGGTACATTTTATGTTTGTCCAAAACCCACAGAGGCCACCTGTGATTTATACTGCAGCTATACTGATCAGGCCTTAGTTACGCTTTCTGGGAGAGAGCGCGTTATCTAGCGTGATCAACAATCTGAACAAGACCAGTACGCTCAAATCCTCGGCCATGATGACCTATGCCAGCACAACCATTGACAGCTCCCTAAGGAGATCCGTTTATACACAATGCTTGGATACAAAGGTACCTCCTCCAGGCCGATAACATCAAGGTCTCCTTCCTGACAAATCGACCACAGTGAGATTCGAAAACCGTGTATCATGGTCAGAAAGCGAATGTTCTGTGCTCATAAAGAAATATGGAACGCTTCATGAAGTTGTGTATCATCCTTGCGTAGGCACCATGTTAATCTTCTCTGTATCGTTCCAATGTTAGTAGAAATTACTGCCGAAGCATTATATAGTAATTTTCCATGCATAGCTTAGATGTGGCACAAGGCCGAAAGTATGGCGCACCCAGTGAGAATCGAACTCTCTATTCCGTCGTAATTGTCCTAGCGAGACAAGCTTGCTAAACATTACACCATGCCGAAGCATTAAATAAAGCTCAATAAAAAGTTCGATATAAACATGCTTCAGTTTATCCGAGATTCGAAAATAATTACTCTGTTCCCGATTTTATAAGAAATTAATGTTTCCTTCTCATTGCTTGTGACGTGATGAATGGTATAACATTATATTAACACTGTCGACTCCTTTGTTCCCTAGCCTTATAACGTTAGGTGTTGCTGCAGTGCTGAACGCAATAAGAAGTAGATAGTTCCGCCTATCGCCCAGTTCACAAGCCTTATCTTTTTTCTTTTTTTTTTTGAACAGGAGTTGTAGTTTATTTCTTGTTTCGTGTGTTAGAATTGGATTTCTGGCTACTTCTCCTAAAGTATTCTCATTCTCTTTCACTCGGTGTAACTCATTCTGTCTTAGTCACATTATTGGTATGCCCGGGTTGGAATGATTAAAAATAAGGTTTGTTTTATGGAGTGGGGTCGCTCATTCACATCCTACTAGTTCTGTCATTATCCTATGATGTTTTCCAACCGAAGCTAGAGTCTAGTCTGTGTATATGTCAACCCTGAAGACTACCCTATAGATTAGGGGTTTAAAGCCTTACTATAATAGGTGTTGCTGCTATGGTTTCAATAACAAGTTGGTTTCTTATAGACCTGCTAGTTCCCGCATACAACCGGTTTTGAATTCCGCCCCGCCTTCCTAGGTGTTTATGCTATGGTTCTATAAAATGTAATTTTTATAGGGTGAAGTTACTAGCCCTATACCCAACCGGTTTTGAATTTAGAGCTTTCCTTCTCTTAGGCTGTTTGCAATTCATACTATATGGCCCAGTTTGTGTGTATGGTTACCCTGTAGACTTCTCTGTGTCCACCGCCTAATCTTGATAGGTGTTTCTGCCATAGTTCTATAAAAAGTAATTTTTCTAGGGTGAAGTTGCTAGCCCTATGTCCAACCGGTTTTGAATTAAGAGTTTTCCTTCTTTTAGGTTGGTTAAATCCATAACTATGCAGTTTGTGTGTATGCTTACGCTGTAGACTTCTCTGTGGAGGATGTGGTCACAGCTTCACCTTGCTAGGTCTTGCTGCTATGTTTTCCGAAAAAAGTAGATTTTGATAGGGTGGTGTTGCTAGCCCCATGCTCAACCAGTTTTGAATTGAATGTTGTCCCTTTCTTAGCCAATTAGTCAGCACAGTCTGTTCTGCTATTACCCCCGAGCAGCGGGTGGAGAGATGAAATTCATACCTTTCCAATGGTATTTGGTCGATAGTGAACTTAATGACAGGAATTTGTAGCTGGCACGGCTATAGGAGTCGATAACCCATACACTATCCGCACATACACATGGCAATATACTGTATTGCTTTTCAAAAGTCTCCTTTCTGACTTTTAGTTCAGGTAAAGTGTTATGCATATTAGTCAGTAATAAATAAATATCACTACAAAGTTCCTTGTCTACGAAATTTAATATACACTGTGAAATGTTTTGTGCATTTTGAAGGGAACCAATTTCAGTACGTGGGTGATCATGGCCTTTCATAACAGCCTCTCCTTTGCAGCTCTTATTAAGATTTGTCATTTTGATATCTTCTCTAATATCTGTTCTGCCAATGATTTACACAAGCTCATTAGCTATCTTATCCGCTTCTTTGTTCTATCCCTGATGACTTCATTATGTAATATGAATACCAAATTATCATTTCCCCATTATGTGCGCTAGAAGTCAAAATTGTTTCTTTACTCTGTTCTAATACTCTCCTCATCGCCCCATATGGGTTAAACAACTGGACAGACGAGGCTCTCTAACCTTGTTTGATAAGTAGTCTAGGTAAACAAACACCCTGAATTCAGAACCGTGAAGTGTTCGATGTAGAAAACCACTCTATCTTTCCAAGCTAGCAATGTGCAGTTTAAGCTGCTATGACTTCTACCTCCTCCTGAAGACACATGGCTGTCACGGACGGATGAATGGAGCAAACGCTGAGCCTTGATCATAAAGGATTATTTGTCCTCTATCTATTTTTTCTTTATTTTTTCGTAACTTTCGCATTTGCTGTGAAACAGATAAAGTTGTCAGTAAATTGACATGGATCATACTTCATTCTAAAAGAATTGTTATACCAGCTCCAAAGTCAAATGACCCGTTTCCGCGCAACAGGAGAACAACGCTCAAAATGAATAATTAAATTTCATTTCAAACTCTTGAAAGGTTTGATACCGTTAACCCAGTTCGAAATAAAATGTCTTTTCATGCTAAAAAAATGTCAATAATATTGTGTGAAGAATGCAATCTGAAAAAGTTGCCAACAGTTCGGTCGATTATATTATGCATAGATTTTTTTTTAAATGCCATGTACCTTCAAGACATATGCTGGCATAGATCTGTACAGCTTCTCTTTTCATTAACTGTTGTCACATAAATACTGGTGCTTCTGCTATATATTTAGAGATTCTTGATAAAATCCAAAGAAGAATCTGCAATGTGATCAGCGAAGAAGAAACTAAATTCTTGGATACAAGCTAAAGCCGACGTAAAAACATATATATATATATATATATATATATATATATATATATATATATATATATATATATAATGGACTCTCCTGTCGGTTTCGACTTATGATGATCTGACAGCTTATTGTTTCAGTTATGAAAGTTTGTGCGATAATCTTAAGTGGAATTTAAGAGGATTGTGAAATGTGATCACTGTTAGATTGGCTGACCTTTTAGATCTTGCTCTCGCTTCTTTAAGATGATTCAGACAAACAGATTGAAAATTGCTGAGTCCACTAAAACACGTTTGTCTCCCTTCTACCCGCTCCAAAGCTAAGCGCTCAAAGGTGTTATGTGGTATATTGACTGCTGACAAGTTGATTTTCAGCTTGTCTTTGTATCTTAGCCATGGGCGTCCTACATTCCTGTATCCCTGATCTAACTGGCTGTACATTAGGATCTTAGGTATCCTGTCATCAGGCATTCTCAAGACAGGTCCACCTAACTGAGATTGTATGATGTCTCGATTTCAATTGACATCTGTTAAACAGGTCCACGTTAGATGATTAACTCCACAGATTGCACGCAGACAGCTTTTATGGAAAACATCTAGCTGGCGTATATGGTACCTGTATGGAGTCCACGACCATACAAAAGGATGGCAATATATATATATATATATATATATATATATATATATATATATATATATATACGTGTGTGTGTGTGTCCTTGCCATATATATATGGCAAGTACATATCTCTCTCCCTCTCTGTCTCTCTCTGTCTCTCTGTCTCTCTCTCTCTCTCTCTATATATATATATATATATATATATATATATATATATAGTATAGAAAGAGAGAGAGAGACATACAGACAGACAGACAGACAGACAGAGACAGATAGATCCTTGATAAAATAGAAAGAAAAATCTGCAATATTATTGGCCTTGTCTTGGCATCGCGACTTCGGTCACTTTCCCACCGTAGTAATGTAGCTACAATGTACCTTTTTAATAAATACCTTTGTGGTAATTGTTCTGATGAACTTTCCTCTATGGTACCCTAGACTTTAGGAATTTACGCGCAGTACTAGATTGGCGGCAAGGTCTCATCATTTTACAGTTTAATTGGCCGCTAGATGTAACCATAAGTTCTTTGCTAACATTTACTCGCACTTCTCGTTTATGAAACTCTAACTTTACAGCCAACTTTGATCTTCAAGAATATCAAGGCAATGTCAATCGTTATCTAATTTCGGCCATTGTACGTTCCGCCCTTCTTCGGGCGATTGGAATTTCGAGCTGAACCATTTAATTCGTTCATCGGGGGAGTAGAGTATTCTAGTTTCACGTGCCATGCCTCTTCCCGATTCTTTTTATCGTTCTTGTTTCTTGCTAGTGTTTCCTTTTTTATTCTTTCGCACACAGTAAACCCTTGTGTCGTTGTGGCTTTATTTCTTTACTTGGGATAAAATATTTAAGATTTGTATCAAAGGTTTTTCTTCTAGATTGGTTGCTTACCCAAAGCCAAAGAAGCAAGTCTATCCTATTATTTAACTATATCTATGTTTGGGCGCTCCCACCTTCTAACTAGTAATGGACTGGTCCCTCTTATATAAGTCAGCTCTGGAGAGAGAGTGACACGGCGTCAGAGAGAGAGTCAGCGTTAGCAGTCCAGATAAGCTTACCCGGTACATACCGTTGGACTATAGACTTTGGATATTGTTTCGTACTAACCAACCTTCGTTCTACTAATCACTCTGTTGTTAATTGCTTTTATGAATATACCAGTATTTTCCTCTACAACTGCGTTTGTCTTGATTCATACACCGACACGTGGGAAACTCACATCTCAATCTAGGAGGAGGAAAATTGGATCTATGTTGTTCTCAAATGGTATAGTAAGAACTGAGCATAAGAACCTGTGTTTACAGCTTCATTTGAGCCGTACAGAAGCTGAATTAATAATAACAGAACAGTGCTAAAAAATAGAAGAAACGACGAGATATCCCTAGACATTGAGAGCAGAACGAGAACAACCTACCCTGTAAATTAAATAAAGTGTCTCAGTTAGAAATTACCTGAAGGCTACCCAGATCGACAGACAACTGGGCATCCAACCAACGTTTTATCCACTGGGCCACGTGTCCTTGAGGATAAAAGCGTTGGTTGGATTGAGTGACTTGACCCAAAGATTTGTGAGTTCAATTCCTGGCTACTGCAGTGGTGAACAAAATCTTGGAGAGCTGAGTTAAAGGGAGATAACTGAGACATCCGGAAGAGGCATGGCAAGTGGAACTAGAACTATCTACTCTCTGGTGAACTAAATAAAGGGTTCAGCTCGAAATTCCAATCAGCCGAAGAAGGCCGTAGCGTACAACGGCCGAAATGTAGTGAATATGGCAATAGAGATGAAGACAACAGTCCGAACAATATAAATAATGTAAATAATTTCAATAACTCATCTCTGAAATATAGACAGACTAGCAGCATGGCCCGGCGTTGCCCGTGCTTGATTCAAAAATCGTACGACTCATACAGCAATCGCTATCACATGACTTAAAATATTTTTGCCCTTCCTTGCCTTTAAAGAAGTGCCCTATGCCGTGCTGATGTTGCTACATGCCTTACTTCTTGCCTATCTCACACTGCGAATTTTTCTAAGCTCTATACTAAACATTAAATCTGTTACGAAAAAGAACTAAACAAAATGAACACAAAACGATCAGCTTTAAAAAGGACTCATAACTGGAAATGAAAAAGAATGTTAACAACAAAACTTTTCACACCCAACCCAGTTCAATGTTTTTAAGCAAACACCAACGAGTAAAAAGTGCCATGCAGATTTAAATTTTTCCCAGACGAATGGCTATCAATTTTTGGTGCACGAATTCGTTCAGCCAGCTGTTGGCTCTCACGCTGGCAAATGAAAAATTGATAGCTGCCTATTCGTGGCAGCCAGCTATAGGCTCTCCCTCTTGCCAGTAGAAAATGGCCGCAAACTACATGAAAACTGCCGTAAAAGCATGAAAAAATCGACTATTTCCACTATCGATGGGAGTTGGAAAATGCATAGTCAGTTTTAGCCTTTCCGCTAACTTGGAGTATGTGCATGTAAATTTTGGTGCAAATCCGTCGAAAATTGCGGCCGTGCATTCGTTACACGCGCGCACACACACACACATCCTGCCTTTTATAGATAGAGATATGGGACGGATTAGTTTTAAGTAACTTCATTCATAAAGATCGCTTTTTATTATATTATGACAGTTGTGTTATCAGTGAGCATTAAAAATTTCAAAATAACCTCGTCCGGAATTTGAACCCGGATTGCCGATTTTATTTTAGTCGCTGATAGTCATTACACTACCCACATGTTTATATGCATCATGTATTCAATCGAACAGCAACAGATTACTACTTTGATCATAGAAAAATATGAAATCGAGAATTGAAACTTATAGTCATAAATTTCTTAGGTCTTTTGGATAACGCTGTATCTGACTCAAACCTCTATTTAGTTCTTGACCCAAGATTTACGTACGTAAACGGCTATACTAAAGACAAACAATATATGTCAACTTTTCTATATACAACGTTATTTATTTATCTGTCACTGGCTTTAGCAGTTTAATTTATGCAGAGAAATATCCTGCTTAGCACTACTCCTATTTAGTGTTACCCGGTTGATCTCTACCTCGTTTGTTATAGCGCTCCTTTCCAAGCATTTTGTCGTTATAAATTAAGTCATGTTAAATTTCAGAAATAAATAATGATAAAAGGGAGCATCATGAACGTGGCGCGAAATATATGTACACCGTAAAATCACGCCCTTGACGGTCTTGAGGCGATCATGATAAGTTTCCTTTTTGTTTCCATTTTCTCTAAAGCTTCGTTGCTACTCACATATTCGGTCCATAATATTTTCATCATCCTTCTGCAGAAGCATATTTCTGCTGCTTCAAGACTCTTCTTCATCTATGAAGAGATTGTCTAGCATTCACTGCCATATAGCGGGATATATATTACGTAACATTTTAGTACTCTTTTCCTTGTTCCTAGCAGATATTTTTTTTTAATTTCTTACTATTCTGATTAGTTTTTTTGTAATGCTTCCTTGGGTATCCGAATCCTTCCTCCGTTAAAACACTTCCTAGACATTTTAATTTCCTCACTTGGCTGATTTTGGTATCTCCGATTTACAATTCGAATTTTGGTCTCATCCTTTTGCCAACAGCCATGCACTCTGTCTTTTTGCAGTTGATGTTTAATCCTTACTTCTTGCTTTCCTTCATTGTTGGAATTTTTGGGTACCCTGGTGTACTAGTGAGCCAGCTAAAATGAGCTGACTCATTTTATAGTTCACCAATAGAAGGGTTAACCAATCAGAAGGCTCAAAATATTCAATGCGACCTGTATAAAGGCGGCCATGTTTTTTCCCGAATATGCACTGCCAGCCTTTGATATCGTAGACTGAAGAATTACGGAACAGCTGCTGGTGGTATTGGCGATATAGTCAGATTCAGTAAAATATCTGACTCGAGAGTATTAATCTTTAACGTTGTTTCATTGAACAGATTACGTACTGCGCTGTATTCTATATCCATAGACTATGGTGAACATGGTCAACATTCATTACGTACTGTAAGAATTTTTGTAGCTTACTTTCTGTGTCTGCTATCAACACTGTGTCTTATATTGTTAAGATTGTGGCCGTCAATAATAAATCCTGATAGGACTTCTAGTTCTCTCAGTAACACCTCGCTATATAGGTTGAATAAGTCCGGTGAGAAGACACATCCTTGTCTTACACCCTTTCTATTTTTCGCTCTTATATACTCTTATATACGCTCTTAAATAGGCGCTGGATGGAGTCGTCGGTGATGTAAATTGTTTTGGTTCATCAGGGAGTTCCGGGTCTTTCAACATCATACACCCCATCGCCAAGCCGACCCAATCAGGTGAGATCACTCCCTGATTCCTCTTCTGAAATCAAACGCTAGCAGAGATTCTGGCCTTTATAATAAATTGAACGAAAATAGATCACGTTTTCCGCGCACCTGATTGGATGTTTGTGACAATCAATCCACTGCGCGAACTGACTTTTAAGTGATTTTCATTCACGTTCTTGTTAAATCCAAATAACATCGACATCTTTCCAAATAACTACACGACATTCTCTTTTACAACGGGAACAATTCGCTAAAACCTGTTTTATTTTAAAAGATGGTTTAGCCTCATAGATACTAAAGAAACAAATGCTTTGAACCGTTTCATTTCAATGCAAATTCCATATTTTTATTATTGTTTAGAATATTTCAGCCTCATATGTTCCGGTGCTCTTGCTGTATATTTTGAGATTCTTGATAAAATCCAAAGAAGAATCAGGAATGTTATTGTTTCTTTCTTCAATTTATTCCTTTCTTTTTCCTTCGTTTTTTCTTTCTTTCTTAAGTTCTTAAATTTCTTTTTCCGGGTCTTTCTTTCTCAGTTTATTCTTTCTTTCTTTCTTTCTTTCTTTCTTATTTTTTTCTTTCTTCACTCTCTTTCTCTTTTCCTCAGTTTTTATTTTTTGTTTGCTTCTTTTTTCAGTTCTTTCTTTTTTGTTTCTTCAATGTCTTTCTTTTCATCATTTTCTTTCTTTATTCCGCTTTCTCTTTTTCAATTATTCCATTCATCTTTCATTTTTTTCTTCAGTTATCATTGCTTCTCTCCTTTTATTTTTTTTCATTTTCTATTACTATCTTTCATTCTTTTTATCTACATTTTTCTTTTCCTTTAATTACCTTCCATTAAATTCTCTTACGTCATTCTCTTTCTTCCCTTCAACCCATCTTTTATTTTTTCCCCCTTTATTCTTTCATCTTTATTTCCCACTACTTTTCTTTCTTCTTTCTCTCTCATTTCACCCTCCACCCATTCTCTCATCACCTCTTCGCTCTTCAGTTTAGCCTACTTTCCCGAAACGTCTGTCTAAAGTCAATGATTTACTTCTCCTTTTCATAAACAACTCTCGTTTCTCTCTCGTCATTATTCACGTTCTTATTAAATCAAAATACATACATATATATATACATATTTATATTTCATTTTTGTACTTGTGAGAAAATTATTAATAAAAGAGAAATTATAGTCTTAAACCAAACAGTTTTAAATAGTAATTGTTACTATAAAAGATAATTTTACATTGCAGAAAAGAAATTTACCAGTTTCACTTCTTATATTATTTTATTAAGTTAATATTGTCATTTTAATAGTTTTGTGGTTTTTGTAGAGAGATATTTTTCAAAGATATATCGATTAAAAACGATTTATCAATTCTATTTTTGTTTTGTTTTTGGCTTTATTGCTCGTCAGAATTAACAATTATATTTCTAGCTCAAAGAACTATCTCTGCATTTAATAATGCTCATTAAAGGGAATAATTCATCGAATAAAACTACTTTGTAAAAGTTTGAACATTGAAATGCTCTGGAATTGGTTATGTCTTAGCGCATTATATGCTAATGATAATATTAGCAGTTTTCTTATAAGGAAGCATTCGGCATTCGTTGAACGAGCAGATTGCTCTTTATTGTAAGAGATCAACTTTCGATGAGGAACCCTATCCTCTGTCAGATTTAGTAACCTATAAGGAGTTTTGAACCGAACGCTTTCAACCTATGGAACCAGATTCTCTGCATTGTGATTTCTTTGCCATTGGACAATCTTTTTTAATCTTTGTTTATCTCCTGACACACTTGAAACAATAGTTAAACTTTCGCGGCATACTTAAATTATAATTTTAAAAAAAGAGTAAAAAGAAAGTGTATATATTTTAGGAATTATTTATTAACACAAATATAACAATTTATTATAATTTGTAATAAAAAAATAATTAAAATTTTTAAAAATTATATCTATTTATTTTTCTGTTTGTTATAATTTAACATTTAATAGAATATCAGAGCTTGCTGAGAACATCTTCTTTGCAAGGTCGAATTTTGAACAGGCATATTTGCAAGAATTCTAGCCGTGATTGACTTTTGTTTGTTATATTGTTTATTGCAAAAAAAAAAAAAAACTTGCTTCGCGCACTTATTGTTTTTTGAAATTCTTTCTAAAATAATTTAATTAATGACTTTGTAAAATGTTCGCGTGATACCCACGATTCTCTCACGGTACACCGGTGTGGCCGCAGCACATAGGTTGAAAATCACCGCTTTAGGGGTTATGTACTGTTAATGAATTCTTTTTAGTTTATCCCCCTTTGTGCCACTACTTTTCATCTTTGCAGAAATTCTATAATGTTTCAGCGCTACACAACCCAGTGACTAAACTCATGACTGTCAGATATAATTTAAACAACGGTTTTATCCGAAAAAAACGCATTCAGTAATCCAGTAGTGCTATTTGGGATTTTTAAACCTAATGTCTTTACTGGGGGTGGTGGAATGTTTTAGCGTCCATTCCTTCATAATCAATGGCTTCAATATAGTGTCCATCTCTATGCAACTGAGGTGTCTGCCAGTGCACTTATTCTTATAATCGTTTTATTCCCCACTGTTGGTCTTAGTCTATATTTCGTCCTGGATATGATGATAAACTACATCCGGTAGCAAGTCCTCTAATCAGGAGATTGGAGCTTTTGAGGAACATAGAACTACCTCTTAATTGCTGCTGTTCCCAGGTTCTCCCTGATCCGGAGTGGCAGTACCAGTTATGGTCCCACCTATGGGCAAATAGTGAATCCCCAGACAAAAATCAATAGTACATTTTTAAAATAAAATGACTAAGAATACATTTTTTTATAATAAAATGACCAACGATAGATTTTTATAATAAAATGACCAACAATAGATTATTACAATAAATTGACCACCAATAGTTTGTTATAATAAAATAACCAACAATACATTTTTATAATAAATTTACCACCAATAGATTTTTATAATAAAATGACCAACAATAGATTTTTATAGCAAAATAATAGTCAATGCAACACTAAAAAATATCAAATTACCATCAATATATTTTATGATCAACAAACTCTATATCTAAAAAAAACAACTTTACCCTGAAGGTATAAATGATGTACAAATTATGTTCAAATTATGTAGATTTAATTAAACAATAGAGGTGTTGATATGAAGTTCTAAAATTCATCATCTTCATCATCTGTCCCATGACTGGGTGTGGTCTTAGGGTCGCTAATCAGCTCAACTCTTGAGTAATTACTACCACATATCTGGGTAGAAAGTCAGAGAGGTATTCATTTATAGTATATCTAGCGGTGTCCATCACACCCCATCGAAAATAATCCTCAGCCCTGACCGTCGACACCAGTCTATTAAGCCCTTTCTTCCAGTGGGGACTGCTATTATCTGTCTGGTTACATACATAGCTATGAAACCCAGTCTACCCCATTGTGCTAGCTGGTCATTGTCCCTACAAGAAGGTTCATCGGCCCTTTGACAGGTCTTGTTTTTAATACTGCTGAAAGTCTAGCCAAAAGAAAACCTGGTGGGTAATCATACTCTCGGGCCGTTGACTATATTCTAGAAATCTCTCCGACCTGCGATGCAATATCATCACACTAGCTGCTTCTATAGCTATGTATCGCAGTCTACCTCATTGTGCTAGAAGGTCGTTGAGCGCGCCAGAAGTTTCACTCTCCCTTGGACAGACCTTGTTTTAACCATGCTAAAATCCTACGCACTAGAAAAGCTTGGTGGGGGAACCAGTTTATTCACTGATGGCATGACCAAACGGTAGTTAGTAGCGGGTTACATTGTGCCTGTACTATTCTTGAAATGACCTGACATAAGAGATTTTGGTTTGTTTATTACAAAATCCAGAGGCGGATATGCAATGTGATTGGCTCTTATCTGGCATCTCGTTTGCAGTCTCTTTCTCACAGACGTACCACCGCTTCCCTCTGTCTCTTCTACAAATACTTTCACAAGCTACTTTCACTGGCTCCCAAACTGCATGAATTTAAACGTGCTACTAGGTTGGCATCTCAGTCCCACCTTTTCAGTGTCGAAATGGTTAAATGTAGCCATCTCTTCAAATCCAGTAGCTTCATGTCTCGAACTTCCCGTCTGTGGCACTCCCTTCCTCTTACTTGCTTCCTTGATAACTATAATCTTCAAATATTCAAATGTAATGTCAATCGACATCTCCAGATGCATTGATCTATTCCCCGTCCCTGTCTTCATCCTTTTCTCTACCACGGGTCTTTATTCTTGCTCCCATTCTTTGTAACCCTTTGCGTGCTAGTGGCACTCCTGCCTTGCTTAGGTTGAAATGCTTAAAAAAAATTAAAAATTCGAGTCATGTTCTTACATAGCTTGTTCCGATCGAAAATTTCATGTCATACATGGCACCAAACCCGTTCAGGAATACCTAACCTGTCAGATGTTCACAAGCGCTTTCTAAGATCAATGGCTAACAATGGTTTCGAGCGAGTGAAACCTGAGAGTCCTTGGCAAAGATCATCTCTTTTTTTAACATTGTGGACTGGCACTACAGAATTACAAAGAAGTCTACCAAATAACAGAAACTACATCACTTGTGGACTACCAACAGCAGCATCAACAACTAAAATGATTAGCACATAAGTTAAAGAGAAAATAATGACATACACAAAATTTTAGCGTTCCACAACACTGCAAATAAAAGGTTAGGAAGGAAACGTCCCATCAATACTGGAAAGAGCGATAACAGTTACTTAAACTGAGAAAGCTACTTTCCTGAAAAATTGGTTTAAGAGAAAGATTTTATAAATTTCAACCGACAATCGTACTGGCTGCTCGGTCAATGAATGCCAAATGTTTCCATATAAGGAAATGGCTAATAATAGATTTAGAATCACACTACGGTTAGCGCCTGATTTACTCCCTATGACTTTTTGAAAAAGGTTTCTGATTTACGTAATCAATAAATATTGAAATATTATACTTGTGAAGTATTTTATCAAGAGATAGAACGTTTTTTTCAGGCCCCTATCACGTCACCAGTCGCCATTTTTTTAAAATCTATTACTTAATCTAGTTTTATCATTGTAAGTCTCAGGCAAAATGCCAATTATAGGCTTCCATACATGTAAACATTTTCTGATGTTCCAGAAAATTACCGACCCCCTGTGTCCCCCTCCCTCCATTTGGAACCCTGAACATGGGTACAATGTACCCTCTACAGTACTCTATCAGAGATCTTGTTTAAGAATTGGTCAACGTGACAAAATTGCATTACTGAAAACGCCGCGCATGTGTGTTTGTATAAACACTGAACTGTCCAGTTTTTATATTAACAATTTCTTTAATAAAATTCGCTTATTTCTTTTAATACTTTCTTTTCTGTTCTTTTTTAATTACATCAACAATGTTAGATATAGCCTAGATTTTGGGGGGAAATGACATTGATATTTATTAAAAACTGCAGCCAAACTGATGACATGACGAAATTTTTTAATTATTTCATTCTTTGTGTGTGTATATATATATATTTGTGTGTTTATACACACACACACACACACACACACACACACACACACATATACATATATATATATATATATATATATATATATATATATATATATATATATATATATAATCTTTCTTCGTCTGTATTCCTACGTCTTCTTTATTGCTACCCAGCTTTTTTCTTCTTTTTTTTGCTTATTCGTTTTATCACTTTATCCATTACGGAATTGTCATCAAGTGATCATTTAGTACATTCTTATAAATGGATTTCACTTGCTCCACTGATTATTCAAAACTTTCTTACCGACCCAGAAAAAAAAAGTAATCTAAAAGCCTTATAAACCGCAACTAAGAATCCTTTCAGCTGTGACAAGAATGCTTTCAGCTTAATACATTTTGAAGCACTTACGAATAAAATCCATGCCATAGATAAGGAAGATGCAGAACCGGCGTCTCAAGTTTTCATATAAAATAGTGGCTTTAATTCATATCGATCGGCAGCCATATTTATTAATGGAAAACTTTGTACACTTTAGTTTATATTTAGTGCAAAATTATTGAGTTGAAAAACAAGATACGTTGTTTGTCAGTCAATTCAAAATATTTCATCGCGTTTAACTAAAGCATTGTTTATTTGCTGCAAATAGGGGAAATTATTTATTACAAATGGGGGAGATTATTTACTACAGTTAAGGGAAATTATTTACCACAGATTGGGTGAAATAATTTACTACAGAAAAGAAATTATTTACTACAAATAGTGGAAATTATTTACTACATTTTGGGTGAAATTATTTGCTACAGATAGGGGAAATTATTTGCTAGAAACAGTGGAAATTATTTACTACAGATAGGGGAAATTATTTGCTACATTTAGGAGAAAATATTTTCTGCAAATTGGGTGAAAAAATTTATTACAGATAGTGGAAATTATTTACTGCAGATAGGGGGAACTATTTACTACAAACAGTGGAAATTATATTACTATAAATAGGGGAAAGTAATTACTACAGATAGAGGAAATTATTTACTACAGATAGTGGAAATTATATTATTAGTTCGTTAGAGCTTTAAAAATTAAGATTTTAATAAATGAAAAAACAATAATAACTAACTGCAAAATAGTCGATTGGAAAATATGGCAAGAAATAAATATAATAGTTTAACAATTTTTCGAACTATTCATTTTCTACGGTGTCTTAACTCTTTGAAGGTTATTTAAAGCCATATAATATTTTAGATTGTGAGAATTTCAAAAATAATTTTTTTGAGATAATAATGGTTTAGTGATACAAGTCTTACTAATTAACTCATAGCTGGGGGAAGAAGAGGTGGATTTATACCTTTCCCAGTGGGTATTTGCGCGCAAGTGAATATGACGAACCTAACTGGAATTGGAACTCGGCTTGCCGATTAAAAATTCTGAGACATTATCCATTATACCATCCGCACATCCAAGCTTACAACCCCTGGTATTCTCACCCATCTCAGTATTGACCGGTCTAGACGTTGCTTCACTGATCATATGGGAACTGGTGTTTCAAATTGATGTGGCTGTAAGCGCAATTCATTTTTTAGCAACATTTAAATAATATCATTTATACTTAAGTGTTTTTCTTGGCATTTTAAAATAGCGTTCGCGTTACATTTAATACCGCTTTAGTGATTAGCGTTGCGATAAAGGAATAATTGCGAGCAGTACTTGTTCGAATCAATCGTTTGCTTTACAGGAAGAAGCTGTTAGTAAAGGATTCCTTGCTAATCCCAATACTGTATACAGTATCAACTTCTTTAGAGGAAAACAGGGCTTTGGTATGGTTAATGATTAATTTCCTTTATTCCCCCCCGCTTTCATTTACGCTACAATTTAACTCATTTCACAGTAATAATAATCAACTAGATTAGCTCGTCAACCATTACCCCATGCAGATCCTCGTGTTCTCTCCGATTTTTTAACGTAAATGCGCCAAGTATCTACTTTTCATCGTTCGTTAGAATGATTTTCAGAAATACAGTGTAACCCGGATATAAGAGAGTTGTCGGGACCGGAGAAGAAGTCTCTTATATCCGGGTTTCTCTTATATCCGGGTTTGGTCTATTTTATATACATTAACACAGGCTCTAATTTGGGACCAGAGAAAATCTCACTTATATCCGGGTTTCTCTTTTATCCGGATCTCTTATATCCGGGTTACACTGTAGAACATTTAAACACAAACCAGTCAGTTTTTTTCTTCGCTAATCAAGTTACGCGCCATGCAGGATACATGCAATTATTAAGATTAGGTGATCATGTATCTCTCGATACATGACAGACAAGGTAGATTTTTTCCTGCAATAGGTTGCCATTCCTTTCTGCGATAGACCAGTTGCCATCCAAGGCTATAAAACGCGGTCTGTCCTGCTATTTACTCGTAGCTTGGTGGGAAGGGGAAAAAATAATGGGATATTTAGCAGGTAAGTGAATGTAATGGATTCGACTGGAATTCGAACTCGGTCCTCCAATTCCTTAATCCGAGCCTCTATCCAACGTGAAAGCCACACCTTAAAGGTAGAAATATACAGTTTTTTTGCTTTTTTTTTTTTTTGTTATAAGAATCGTTTAATTTTAGCTGAATGTGGTTATGCTATGTAAAGTCTAAAATTTTACCTTTATTTCATACTTAAAATACATATGCAATGAAAGAAATCTGTTATTCATGTTTAAAATATGCTTAATTTTTTTACTAGACTGGCCTTGTCATAATTGTAATCTTCATGCTAATAATAAGTGTACAGATCAGTCAGGTTTTTTTTACGTTGATACATTTATATGGAAGCCACATATGAAATCGTCTAGTACAGTGCTTCTCAAACTATCTGATATGGCCGACCAGCATTTTTTTCTCAATGTGTCACATACCTGTAATATTTCGTGGTAATATTAATTTATACCGGACACGATATATATAATGAATATAATAAAAGTTAATTTATTTCATATAGCAAAAAATATTTTAAGTCTCAGTAAAAGTTGTACCGATCGTACAAAAACCTTTATTTGAAAGCAAAAAGTACCAAGTTTGGTACAAAAATACAAATTCTGTACCGTTTAGCTGGCATCTACCAATTCTTCAAATTAATCCTTAACATGACCTGGACACTGGCCGCGTATAGGTAGGTGATGGTTCGCGTACTGGCACCGGTCCGCGGACCACCACTTTCAGTAGCAGTGGTCTAGTATACAGTGCTTTGTTTTTATAAGTATTATGCAATTATAGCTGAACGTGGTCATGCTTAGCAAATTCTCATGTTTGAGTCTGAAATTATGCCTATTTCATGTTTAAAATACAACTCTAATGAAAATTAGATATTTTAGTTATTTCGGTATCAAGTGGTGTCCCAATTTCTTTTTTAACGCAACTTAGAGAATTGCGTTGAAATTCATGCTTAAATTAGCTTTTTTGTTTAGTAATCTGAGCCTTGTATTGTCTCATGCTTAAAATAAAATAAAGTTTATGATCCAATCAGATTTTTTCTTTCTATGTTAAATTTATATTGAAACGGCATAGCAATGTGAATAACTTAACCAATTGGCTGTAAATGATTTTCCACACTTAATTCGAATATCTTGATTGGGTACGCGATATTCCTGCATAAAAGAAAACGTTAATTTGTCTCAAGTAATGCTGCTATTTGTCAATTTTACATGTTCTTTCTGATCGTGAAACGTCATTCAGCGAGAAATCTCTATGTTTGATCTATTTGCTCATTCACAGTACCTTCTTCGTAAACTATGCAGTTCTTTATACTTCTTTGTGAAAATAAATAAGCCATCTTTGTGAACGAAGTTACAACTAAACATCAGATGAAATAAATGCCAGATGATAATGAAATGCCATCTTTTTGAACGAAGTTAAATAAAACTAAACACCAGATGAATTAAATGACAGATGATAACAAAAAGCCATCTTTTGAACGAAGTTAAATAAAACTAAACACCAGATTAAATAACTGCCAGATGATAATGAAAATCTATCCTTTTTAACATAGTTACTTGAAAATACTAAAACTATTTACAACCGTACTAATATTCGCATCTTTGTTGTTATTATCACAAAGTTTCGATCGTTGTTCTCTCTGGCCTTCTCCATTTGTCTGTCGATCTGGGTAACCTTCAGGTAATTCCGAAAAGAACGAAATGAACACTTTATTTAATTTACGGTGTTTACGGATTGTTCTAGTTCGGCTCTCATTGTCTAGGGATATCTCACCGTTTTTTAATTTTTTCTTTCTATTTTTCTTTTACCACTGCCCAATTATTGCTAGCTCAGTTTCCACCGAATCCGAGTCTGTCCGCCTAGGGTCAAATCACGCTGAGAAGAACGGTTCACGTTCGTAAAGCAAAATTGGTTTGGTCGATCTTGTTTAGCGGCTTATGAGTTATTTAATGCCAATATCTAAACATTTTGCACGCAGTATTATTTTATTTTACTTTTGAAAATTATAACAGTTTAGTGATACAAGGCTTACTAATTAACCCATAGCAGGGGGTGAACAGGTGGATTTATATCTTTCCCAAGGGTATTAGCGCGTAAGTGAATACAACGAGCTCAACTGGAATTAGAACTTGTCTTGATTAAAAATGTTGATGTCATTATTCATTGCACCACCGGCAAATCCAAGCTTACAGCACAAAGTATTCCCAAGCAGTCACCCATCTAGGTACTGACCAGACTCGATGTTACTTAACTTCGGTAATCGTTCGGAAACCGGTGCTTCAACGTGATGTGGCCGAAAGCCACCGAAGTTAAGCAGCTGTGAGCTCGTTCATTAACTAAATGGGGGATCGTTTCGGAACACCGGGTACTGTATTATATGCTACACCTTCTACAATCGGTAATATGTTTCGGCTTTAAATAACCTCAAAAGAGTTGATAAACCGTAAAAAACAAATCAATCAATCAATCAAAAACTGAGTCTATACTAACCAGATCAGGGATTGGAAACACAAATCGACGCTTTAATTCCATCTGACATGAAAAAAAAAATCAAAACATTTTTTTTCGTTTTTCCAATCGTTTTTATATCTGATATTGTCTTGCGTTTATATTTTCTCTTAAAATAATACAACTCTGCTTTGAAACCAACTGAGTATAACTGATAGCATTGAACTGATACACGTGTACGTGTTTGTGCCTATGTAAAGAAGTGTGAGCTATTAACTGCCAGTACTTAAAAACATCACATTTGATTTGTTTACCTTTTCTTAAGCAAGTCTAGACACGATTGTTTTTCGCCAAAATATTCCTATAAGCCAATGTCAATTTTATTGTTCTTTATCATAAATCTTATTGTGAGCCGTCCTGGGTATGACGATAAACTACATCTGCGTGCTGGATAAGACGATAAACTACATCCAGCAGCAAGGCCTCTGATCAGGTGGTTTTGAGGAGCGTGGAACCACCTCTTCATTGCTGGTGTTCAGTAATACATTTTTGTAAAAGATTATTACCAGTAATAATTTTTTAAAAAAGTATTACCAGTAATACATTTTTGAAGAAAAAAATATTAGCTGCAATACGTTTTTGGAAAAAAATATTACCAGCAATGAAAACCTTGTCGGCATTAAATAACCTATCGAGGTTGATATGCCGTAAAACTAACCAAACCAAACCATCTTATTATCAGTACTAACAAGATTATGATTCTGCTTCCTGAAGTTTATGTCGTCGTATCTCGGAGATCTATATATATAATCATTGGGAAGAGTTTGTCTGTTTGTTACATAGTCAAACATGTGTTGTTCAGAACGTCCTTTAGTTGGAATATTCATTCCTGATTTTTCTAAAGATATGATGCTGTATTGTAGCATCTAAACGTTGGGTTGTTCTGTCTATGAAGTCGGCACTGCAACTACATAGGCACAAACACGTACACGTGTGCCAGTTCAATGCTATCAGTTATACTCACTTGGTTTTAAAGCAGAGTTGTATTATTTTAAGAGAAAATATAAATGCAATCTTAAGCAAGAAAATATCAGAGATAAAAACGATTGGAAAAACGAAAAAAAATGTTTTGATTTTTTTATGTCAGTTGGAATTAAAGCGTCGGTTCGTGATTCCAATCCCTGATGTGTCAGTTTTTGATTGATTGATTTGTTTTTTACGGTTTATCAACTCTTTTGAGGTTATTTAAAGCCGAAACATATTACCGATTGTAGAAGGTGCAGCATACAGTACAGTACCCGGTGTTCCGAAACGATCCCCCATCTAGTTACTGAACGAGCTCGCCGCTGCTTAACTTCAGTGGCTTTCAACCACATCACGTTGAAGCACCGGTTTCCGAACGATCAGCGAAGTTAAGCAAAATCGAGTCTGGCCAGTATCTAGATGGGTGACTGCTTGGGAATACTTTGTGCTGTAAACTTGGATTTGCCGGTGGTGCAATGGATAATGATTCAGAATTTTTAATCAAGACAAGTTCCAATTCCAGTTGGGTTTGTTGTATTCCCTTACGCGCAAATACCCTTGGGAAAGATATAAATCCACCTGTTCACCCCCTTCTATGGGTTAATTTGTAAGCCTTGTATACTGCGTACAAAATGTTTAGATATTGGCATTAAATAACTCATAAGCCGCTAAACAAGATCGACCGAACCAATTTTGCTTTACGAACCTGAACTGGTCTTCTCAGATTGATTTAACCGTAGGCGGAGAGACTCGGGTTCGGTGGAAACTGAACTAGCAATAATTGGGCAGTGGTAAAAGAAAAATAGAAAGAAAAAAGAAGTAAGAAATGGCGTGATATCCCTAGATAAATAATGATAATAACATTGTGGAAGGGATAGAACATCCTTTTGGGTAGACGTCAAAACATATTTAGTAGAAACTACAACACGTACATTAGAAGAGAAACCAAAATGCCCTACTGCAGAGGTAATTCGTTTGGCAAATTTCTCTTTTACTCTGCCCAACCAAGGCAAACGAAAATAAATTGGACAGTTATTAACCATATTAGGTTTAGTTTCAGAAAAATCAGACATTTTCTTTTACTGATAACTGACCTAATCACAACTAAAGTATAGTGATCTTTTTTTTTTATTTCTTCATTTAATTTTGATTCTGAACAAATCATAAGGGCTCTATATTTTAGAGTCCCAATTAGATTAATTTTCCGCTTGTTAGGGGAAAATGCATCACACCGAATATAATAACCAGTAAACGTTGGTTTATGGTAAATCGATGTAAGGTAATATAAAGAGGTTTTTGTTACCAATACATCTAAAAACGACAAAGTGGAATTAGTTTCTGTTTCCATTATGTATTTTAATGCTAGGTGTATATCGTTAAGTAAGGAAAAATATATTGGCCTCTATTGGGTTATCAAAGCGGCAACGTATGTCGTCTACATAACGGTAATAGACTAACGGTTTCATGGTACCAGGTAACAAATTATTTTCATAGAAACCTACAAAAATATTCGTCATGGTCGATCACGACTGTTTTTCGCCAAAATATCCGTATAAGCCAATGTTAATTTTGTTGACCTTTATCATAAATCTTATTGCCTGCTATTATGATTCTGCTTCTTAAAGTCCATGTCTCATCTCCCAGATCTCTCTATATAATCATTGGGAAGAGATTGTCTGTTTGTTACACAGTCAAAACTCGATGTTCGTATGCTTACTTTTATGAACCCAAGGGAAGATTTTAACGTAAAATACTTTCGCTCATCACGGGGATGAATGGATGTGGTGTTACATTTTTTTTTCTCATTATAAATGTTTGGACAAGAGAAATATGTACAAATTAATTTCATTAAACAATTTACATTTTTTTTATCGCATCCATTCATTGGTAACAAATTATAAACAAATTAAATTAAATTTTTGTTTCCCATTTAATGCTACTAATTTATATTAATAAATTTCTGTACATAACCGGTGTTGCTGAAAAATGAAATTTGATGTACGGGAATAAAGACAGTGAGGCAATTTTGAGAGAATTAGAAATCCTACCGGGATTCATGATTGACGGCCACAATCTTAACAGAAAATACGTAGATGACACATTACTGATAGGAGACACGGAAATGAAATTACAAAACCTCCTACAGAATGTAGCGAACGAGAGCCATAAGAAGAGACTAAGCATAAACAAAAGACAGAATGTATGGTCATCAGTAAAAGGATGAACCCGAAATGTGATTTAAAGATCAGGGACACTAAAATCAAGCAGGTGCAGAAATTTAAATATCTGGGAAGTGTTTTGACAGAAGACGGTAAGTGCGACACTGAGATCCGAAGACGTATTGGGATGGCCAAAGACGCATTCCAAAAGCTAGGCAGAGTATTACGAGACAGGAGGATTTCTTTGGTAACAAAGAAAAGAGTACTGAGCTGTTACGTGATATCTGTCCCCCTTTATGGCAGCGAATGTTAGACGGTCTCCTTAAAGTTGAAGAAGAGACTCGAGGCAACAGAGGTTTGGTTCTACAGAAGGATACTGAGGATATCATAGACCGAGAGTGTCAGCAACGATGTTTTGGAGAAGATGCAAACAAAGAAGAAGCTTATACTTAACATCAGGGAGAGGCAGCTGAAATTTCTGGGACACAATGAGAAAGGAGGGCTTGGAGAATTTGATACTCAGAGGGCGGATAGAGGGAAAGAGAGACAAGGGAAAGCAACGTATGACATACCTGGTGGGCTTAAGCAAGTGGATGACAGAACATGGCCTGGGGGAAGTAGCAAAGGGACAAAACTTACTGAGAGCTACAAGGGATAGGAGGAAGTGGAGGGCCATGATCGCCTACGCACTGAAAGGACACGGCATATAAAAAAGCAGTAAGATATGAATTTTTTAGTTGTAGATTTTATTTGCTTCACTTTTTGTATAAGAAGTTTTGTGAAACTAGCTTTCAAGAATATATATATATATGTGTGTGTGTGTGTGCGTGTATTTATATGTGTGTGTGTGTGTGTACACACACACACACACATATATATATAGTGTGTGTACATATATATATATGTGTGTGTGTGTATATATATATATGTGTGTGTGTGTGCGTGCGTGTACACACACACACACACATATATATATATGTGAAAAGTGTGTGTATATAAATATCAATATATATATATATATATATATATATATATATATATATATATATATATATAAGTATGTATATATAAAATTATTTATATATTATATGCATGGTACATATTAGAAAGCGCTCAATATCAGAGATAGAGCTAACATATTTGGTTGGATTGATGTGAGTTTGTATATATATATATATATATATATATATATATATATAATCTTTTCGGTCCAAAGAAGGCATTAATACCACTAAGACGCAAGAGGTTACTGAGTGTGAGAGAATATGAGAAAAAGAATAACGCTGTTAATAAGAGAGAACAGTAAAAGCAGAGGAAATTAAGTAGACACAGTGAATCAACTTTCCTAGCAGTAGGTATAGCTATTGATTCAATATAAATTTTCCACTTTATGTCAGCAGAAAATGTTAGCCCAAGAAATGTCAATAAGCCACTTTCCTGGAGGTTAGCATCAGCCATACTGATGTAAGCCAAAATGGGTACTCTCAGACGAGAAAAAGATTAGTAGTTTCCAGGTCCACCGTGACCCGGTGGGGGGGTAGCACCTGTTATGGCCCCAGCTATGAGAAAATAGTGAATCTCCCAAAAAAAACAAAATACTATAAAAGTATAAAAATATATATTGATAGTAATCATACCAACAATACATTTTTATAGTCGATTTACCAATACCTTTTATAGCAAAATGACCAACAATACATTTTTATCTGTAATGGAAGGCATAGAATTGCATTCCAAATATATTTAGTTGAAGCCATAAAATTGTGTTCAAAATATTTATATTTCGGCATTAAATAACTCATGGAGGTTATGTAATACCGCTGAACAAAATCAACCAATCAATCTAAAGACACGGATATGTTAAATATGTGTAACATACATAAAAAGACAAACTTATAAATAATAAAAATCAAGGGTTAGAGCAAGTATAATAGGATCCTTTTGGGGCGTTCGACTGGTTGAAGGCCATCGAAACGTGGATCAGTTTTGGGTGTTCTGCTTGAAGGCCCATAAGAACGTTAACCCCTTTTTGAAGTTTTCTTGAAGGCCTTACTGAACGTGGATCTCTTTTGAGTATTCTGTTTATAGAAGGCCTTTCAGAATGTTGATCATTTTTGTGTGTTCTGTCCGTGGAGGGCTTACCTAATTTATTATTTTGGGGTGTTCTGTTTGTTGAGGGCCTTCCAAAACGTGTACCACTTTGTGTATTCTGCTCGTTGAAAGACCTTCCAGAATGTGTACGGCACTATTTGGGTGTTCTGTCTTTTGAAAGTCTTCCAGAACGTTGATCAATTTTGAATGTTCTGTCTGTGGAGAGCGTTTCATTGAAAGCTCTTCCTGAAATGGGATCAATTTTTACGATGGTGTAATGGATAGCGGCTCGGATTGAGGAATCAGAGAGATGAGTTTAAATTCCAGTCGAATCTATTACATTCACATACGTGCTAATACCCTTGGGAAAAGTATGAATCCTCTTCTTTTCACACATTTATGGGTAAATAGCAGGACAGACCGAGTTCTATAGCCTTGGATGGCCACTGGTCTAAAGAAATGGCAACCTACTGCGGGAAAATCTGCCTCGTCAGTCATGTATCGAAAGATACATGATCGCCTACGCGTGTATCACGCATGGCACATGACTGACTGAGCTGACATGTTGAAAGCCTTTTTATGTTTTTTTTTTTTTGTTATTGTTTGATGAAGGCCTTTCAGAATGTGCGTCACTTTCAAGGAATTTTATAAATTTATCAGTTTTGGGGGTCCTCATTTTGGAAAGCCTTCCAGAATGTCAATTACATTTAGGTTTTACTGATTGTGAAAAGCCTTCTAAAACGCGAATCTCAGTGTTCTTGACGTTTCAGAACCAAATGAATCGTTGGCACCAAAACTTTTATCTTGGTTCCGTTCATTAAACAACGTCATCCTCCAAAAACCTTCTTACCCATTCGAATAGTAGCCATGGTTGAAGTCGGTGAATACTCATTGATTTACCAGCTAGGTTAATGTGAATGCAACGTTAATTCCCAGCACCCAGACTCACTCAATGGCGTCACTCTACTAATTGAATAGCCTCAATGGAGAATGTATTTCCGCGCATGTGCAGCAAGGCCTAGTTTTTAGTTTGGTTTGTTTTACAGCATATTAATCTCAGTGGGTTATTTAATACCGAGAAAACTTTTTGGCTAGTAATTTTTTTTTTTACCAAAACTGTATTGCTGGTAATATATTTTTTTCAAAAATGTATTGCTGGTAATATTTTTTTTTCAAAAATGTATTGCTGGTAATATTTTTTTTTTCAAAAATGTATTGCTGGTAATATTTTTTCAACAAAGTATTGCTGGTAATAATGTATTGTAGGTAATATTTATTTTTTCTTCAAAAATTCATTGCTGGTAACAAAACCTATTCTTACACTTTCATAGTGTTTTGACCCCAGTTTGGGAGTTAACTATTCGTCCATAGCTGGGGCCCTAACAGGTGCTACCACCCCGGGTTAGGGTGGACCTGGGAACACCAGAAACTAAGAGGTGGTCTCACGCCCCTCAAAACCTCCTGATCGGAGGCCTTGGTGTTGGACGTAGTTTATCGTCCAACCCAGGATGTGGATGTAGTTTATCGTCCTACCCAAGATGCGGATGTAGTTTATCGTCTTATCAAGGACGACAAGGCCTTGTCTGATCGTTTCACGACGTATTCAATGTAGCTGAATTCTTTCTGGACAGACCTTGAATAAACTTCTCTCTCTCTCTCTCTCTCTCTCTCTCTCTCTCTCTCTCTCTCACACACACACATTGTTTCACTTGCTGTTATCTTTCGTTATCAACATCAGTTAGGAAACAAACCATATTCACGTGAAACAGTGAATAATGCTTCCTTTTCTCATCATAGAAAAAGGTCACTTGATGCCTCTCACTATAGTTAAACCCTTTTATTCTATATTCCAATGTTTGGAAAATCACAATAAAGTAATGTAGATTTTAATATATGAACTCTTGATAAAGTTGTGCAGGTACCGTATCGATTAGCAGCGCTGAAAGAATTGTGCTCAGAAATGGATCCTTTATAGCAACCGTTATTGATCGTCTCAATGGCATGATCTTGACGAAGGACCCAAACACTTTCCAAAACCGAAATTGCACCAAAATAAGAATATGGTGACTGTCTAGTGGTCTGCGATTAGCGTTATCCATTACAGTTTTCTGGAATCTAACCAGAACATCACTACCGAAGATTATTACCGGCAACTGGGTGAAATGTACATTCAGTGAAGAAAATGCGAATAACACCGGTTAATCGACGAGGCCTAATTCTGCTTCATGTAAAAGTTCGGTCGTATGCTGTTATTGCAGAAGCTCACCGGCTTAGGATACGATACTTTGCCACTTCTACCATACTCCCACTGATCTTTCGCCCACTGACTACTAATTGGCCCTGTTCTGGCATCTCGTCTACAGTCGCTCTCTCACAGACGCGCCGTCGTCTCTCTCTGTCTTGTTTACAAATACTTTCATGGTAATTGCTCCGAGGAGCTGCATTCACTGGTTCCCAGACTTCATGAATTTAAGCGCCCTACGAGGCTGGCATCCAGCTCTCACTCTTTCACTGTCGAAGCTACTAAATGTAGCCGTTTCTACTACTCCAATAGTTTCATATCTCGCACCTGTCGCCTGTGGAACTTCCTTCCCTTTTTCCTGTTTCCCTGATAGCTATAATCTCCAACTATTCAAATGTAATGTCAATCGACATCTCCAGTTGCCTTGATCTATCCACTATCCTTCTCCTCATCCTTTCCTCTATCACTCCTATCTGATCTTGATCCAAATCTTCTGTAACCCCTTGCGTGCTAGTGGCTTCCCGCCTTGCTTAGGGTGAAACGCTTAAAAAAAAGTGTCTTGACAAGTTTTAAGTCAAAAGACATTCCGATGCGAAGAAGATTCAGAAACTGCATACAATGATTTCTTGACCTTCAAAACTGTAGATCTTACTCCTAAAAGTATGAATAACCTTGTAACTTGATGGCAAAAATGTACTGATCTTCAGGGCTCCTATTTTGACCGACTGACATTAATTCAAGTATAAAAGTTGATTCCAAAATTGGGCATTATTTGGCGAACGACCTAATAAATAGCTCTCTCTCAATTCTACAAAAAAAGTAATGTATTTATAAAAGTTATACAAAGCACATGTACTGGATTCAGTTTATTCACTTTTGTTGACCCTGTAGAAACAGTTTCACATGAACGATACCAGAATACCCATTAGTTAAAGGACGCTGTTCAGAACGCCTTTGAAGCAATCAACAAAGCACATCTTCGTAAAATCTAACACAAGACATGGCGCCGCATTATTTTGTACCACGAAAATGATGGTGTTCATACAGACCTTCTCGACGTGTGGCAGTGTCAATGAAAGTGAATAAACTGAATCCAGTACATTTGGTTTGTATTACTGTATTAATGTTTTTTATTGTTCTCATTACTTTTTGGTAGGTGTGACGAAATTTTTAGATCATCCTGTAGACTATCGTGGCTTTTTGGTCATAGATTCCTTTTTGTTATTATACTTTTTAAAAAATTTTCTCGATTCTTCAAAGTAGCTGAAAATCTGACGTCAGGCCTAATAAGAAGCCAAAAGTTTTGATATCAAAATTGGGATTAGGCTTAAAAAATGTCATGTGACTTCAGGACGTACAGGGTGGTCTGAAAGTCTTGTCACCCATATATAATATAATTTTTCTGTTTTCAACGCTCTGTGGGGTATTATCAAGGAGAGAGCTTCACATGAACGATACCAGGTTACCTATCAGTTCAAGGACGCCGTTCGGAGAGCCTTTGCAACAATCAACAAAGCACAGCTTTGTAAACATTTTCACACAAGACATGACGTCGAATTATTTTGTGCCACAAAAATGGTGTTCTTTCTCAATGTGTCACAGCGTAAATGAAAGTGAATAAACTGAATCCAATACATGTGTTTTGTATCAGTCTATTACTTATTCTTCTATTGTTCTCATTACTTTTTCGTACGGGTGACACGACTTTCGGACCACGTCGTACATTTATTATTTCGTTGCGCTTTTTAGAAATAAAACTCCAGCGATCCAACCACCAGTACAACATTACTTATCTTCTATGTTGCTCAGCTTTTGGTACCGGTTGTGGATATTTATCCTTGTCAGTCCACTGCATTTTGTGGTGAACAGTGTTGTTTGTTAGTATGCTAAATAGTTATTCTTAACTGCTAGGTATGATAAGCAGTTAGGATCGTTCATTCATCATTGCAATTCGTTCTTCCCAAACGAAAATGACTTATAACTCAATCTAATAAAATCGAGAAGAACACTGGGAAATCTGTTCAAAGAAATCGTGGCAAGTCACAGATAATAAAGGATTTGTGAAGAGCCACGACCGCTTATGCCTTGAAAGGATATGGCAGTAAAAACAATTGTGATAGCAGTGTTGAAAAAATAATACTTCCTTTACTCAGCTAAATTAACATTACATACCCTGAAAAATACGTGTGCGTCTTCCAAGACGAATGTAAGGCAACGCCCAGGCTAAATTAACCTTGGACGAACACATAATTGGCTTGACTGATAGGGACGTGGATTTGTATGTTGAGTCCATACACTGTAATGTTAGCTATCTAATTCAGCCTTTTATACGATGTAACCTCGATACTTAGCTGTTGCAAGTATTTCCAAGACTATAAACCTTCCTGGAGCTGAGCCACAATATTAAACATGCTCTGTATACTAGCAGCGGCGGGAGCCTTTCTGCTCTTGACTAGT
>CAHIKZ030000609.1:1197500-1200000 GCA_903632075.3 Acanthosepion pharaonis
TCTATCTCAGTCTGATCATGTCTACCTCAGTCTGATCTATATCTATCTATCTATCTATCTATCTATCTATCTATCTATCTATCTCTCTCTCTATATATATATATGATCACGCGGCACATTTGTGTGACGAGGCACGGCGGTTGAGGCTCACTGAGTTAACGAAAGGAAATCTTTAATTTTTTATTTGCCTGCAGACGTCTGGATGTAAACTTTTTTTTTATCCAGAAACTATTGTAATGATTTTTTCCCCATTTGTAATACGAAAAATGGCGACAGTCCCATGAAGTGAAACTTCATGTTAATCTTTATTGGGACACAAATTTAAGCTAAAAAATTGAAATCTTTTCTAAAATCCCACTTCACCCCAGTGTTTATAATTATAATTAAATTTAAAATGAAATAAAACTAAATTTATTTTATATTTATATTTAATATTATATATATATATATATATATATATATATAGGCGGATGATAAATTATACAAAAACTGTCGAGTTGATCTTTCTTTCCGAGCGCTTTCGGCTATACATTTACCCATTATCAAGGTTGAAATATATTCACTACATCTTTCTGATCATAGCTCAATTAGGTCTCATTTAAATACTCGTGGAGACCTACTGGACCCTATTCATAGCATACTTGTTAATAACAGAAATATAATAGCATCATCTACATGCAAAAAGGCTAAAAATAATGGAAACCTTATTAATAAAAACAAAAAAACAATACTCAATAATATCAGCTTTGAAGTTGAACACAATGTTTTGACCGTGTTTTGAAAATGAAAACATTATATATAAATACATACATGCAACAATCTGTTTCTTGTTAACAGTTAATATATTTCAAAAATGGCTAAATGGATATCCGAAAGCCCTCAGAAAGAAAGAATAATCGTAACAATATATATATATATATATATATATATATATATATATATATACTTGAATACGTTCTCGCTGATTTTTCATGAAAAGTAATGTTTTATTTACAAAATTTAGTAAGAAACATGTCATTGAAAGTATTGTCCATCGCTTGCCTCTACTTTTTACCATCTTTCTGGCATCATTTGAATTCCACGTCGACCCATTTTTTGGCATCTTCATAAGAATGAATGTGTTGCTCAGCCAGGCCAAGTGATAATTTGATGGGGCAATATATGATGAATCGGCGAGTGGGGTAAGACTTCCCATTTAAGTGTTTTCCAAGTAGGTAAGTAGGTTTTCAGCCCTTTTGAAACATGCAGCCTAGCATTGTCATGTTGTAAAATCACTTTGTCGTGTCTCTGCTCGTATAGCGGCTGTTTTGTCTTCAATGCTCGGCTTAAACGCATCAATTGTAGTCGATAGCCATTTCCCGTGATCCTTTCGGTCGTTTTGAGCAGCTCATAAACTACACCCAGCTGATTCAACCAAATGCAGAGCAGAAGCTTCGAACGATGGATATTTGGCTATGCCGTCGATGTTGACGCATAGCTGGGCTTACCCCACGATCCACGCTTAGGTTATCTTTTCAGAGCCGGTCACGATACAACACAAAAAACTTTTCTTTTCTGCTGTTGAAGCAGCTGTTCGAAGTCTCTCGGCTTCAACTCGTACGGCACGCAGTGTCCTTGCTTTTTAATTATTCTTGATACTTTCAAACGTTTCGAAACGTTTCGGAGCGCCAGAGCGTTCTTTATCTTCAACATCAAAATCCTTATTTTTGAAGCGTCTAAACCAATCTCTGCATGTTGATGCCAACAGAGCATGGTCGTCGTGAGTTTCAACAAGAATTCTGTGCGTTCAGCTGCAGATTTCTTTTCAATAAAGTAATGCGGTAAAATTCCCCGCAAATACACTTTCTTTGACACGAAATCCGGCACGTTTAACCTTGTGAAAAACAAAGTTGTTGACACTTCGGCGAAATGACATACACTGAATTTCAAGCTTGCTTATAGTATTTTCTTATAGATGCATTACCATCTGAAACTACACGCACGCAGTTCTCTGAACACCATTCTTGGAAAACAGCAAAGTTCTATATATATATATATATATATATATATATATATATATATATATAGTCATCCACAGACAGACTCTGTATCACAGCTCGCGAGTGTGGCTAGACGTTCGGTTGCTTCTAGCTAGGATCGAAACACGTTGGAATTGGCGTCAGTCGAAGAATCTACCCCTAAACCATTGTCGCATAGGAGATATGAAGGTGAATTTAAGCGTATTTATTTTTTAGATAAACACACAGTGACTGCGGGAACTCGATTCGTTTAACCGAAGAGTCTTGCTTACATATATATATATATATATATATATATATATATATATATATATATGTGTGAAAATATATAGAAAATATGAAGGAACTGGTTAGGTAAATAATCCAAAAGTCCCTTAGTATTTTAGTTATTTTTTTAAAAAATAGTGCTCGATACAAAAGTAGAGCATAAATACCTAAAATATATATATATATATATATATATATATATATATATATATATA
>CAHIKZ030000609.1:1202500-1227500 GCA_903632075.3 Acanthosepion pharaonis
AAATTTTATAAGCCATGGAATTTGATCCAAAGCTTAGTAAATGTTTCTTTTTTTCCGTTGTTTCACTCTCTCTCTCTCTCTCTCTCTTTCTTTCTTTCTTTCTTTCTTTCTTTCCCTTTTCTCAATTTGTTTCATTTTCATTAGCTTCATGTCCTTTCTGAACTTTTAATTTTGCTTTTTTTTCCTTTTTTTCCTCACTTCTATCTTCTCTCTGTCACCCTCGTAGCTAACCTCCTCTTCTTTTCCTCTTCCTTCTTCATTTTCTCCTTCATTCACTACTCCTCTTCACTTCTTTTCTCCCTCTCTCTTTCTCTCCATTCCCCACACACTTAGAGCCTCCTTTTCCTTTAACCACTTTACCTGCGTCTTTCTCTCTTATGCATTGTTTACTTACTGCTTCTCTTTTTTATCATTTTTTTCTTCTTCCTCATTCTATTATCAATTCATGAGAGGATATGATTATCCAAGTACAGATAGACAGACAGGAGGACGGACAGACGAACCAGAGGCGGGAAGCAACGAACGGATCAGTGTGTACCTTGTTTGTAATTGGTCCGCCTATTTGTATGTTCGTCCTTTCTTTCTTTCTTTCTTTTCTTTCTCTCTTTCTTTTCTTTTTTTTTTTTTTTGATATTTCTCCTCGTCTTCTTTCTCGAATAAGTTTTGCACTCGAAGACACTTCTCTGGTGTCGCTAAGTGTACATTTTCCTAAAATTATCATCATCATTATCGTTCAAAAATCATCATCACTTCAGGATTCCTCCCACGATTCCTGGTTCCTCCCCTTCACTCCCTATACTCCAATGCAAAATGCAGAACTCACACACACTCACACATTTATATATATATATATATACATATATGAAAAAGAGATCTTTATGCATACACACTTTTGGCGGTATACTCCTTACGTAAATTTATATATATATATATATATATATATATATATATATATATATATATATATATATATAGATAGATAGATAGATAGATAGATAGATAGATAGATAGACATGACATGTATGTGTGTGTGTGTGTGTGTGTGTGCGTGCGACACTCACAATGTCTATGTAATTGCACTCCTCCTTCTCCCCTTTCTCCTCCAACTATCAGTTACCACCACAACTACTAATGCACTTACTGACAACTGTCTCTATCGGTACATAAAAAAAAAAAAAAAAAAACTTATTCGCATTGAAATCATTCATAATTTAAAAATAAAACAAAAGAAAGCAGATCATTTTTGAATAATACCATAATGATACAACAATGCTATTGGTAATAATTAGTTTTTTGTTTTCTTTTTTTTTCTTTTTTTTTTTTTTTTTTTCTTTTTGCTACGGTTGATTTTACAAGTACCTGGCTCGGTTGCATATAGAAAGAGGGCGTTTTATTTCGCTAATGTTCAAAATAGAAGTTGTTTTTTTATTTTTTTATTTTTCTTTACTTTGATAAGTTATGGACTAAAAACGATCTTCAACAACCTGCTTTCTACGCATCAAGCTTCGTGCACAGCGGCTACCTATTCGTCTCTTTAACCTTTTGCAAGTCAACCTCTTATTATTATTATTATTATTATTATTATTATTATTATTATTTTCTTCTTCTTCTTCTTCTTCTTCTTCTTCTTTTTATTATTATTATTATTATACATCAAAAATATTTTCATATTTTACAAATCTTTTGTCAAAAGCTTACTTCACATTCACATGACTTAATTCTTTATTCTTCTTCTTCTTCTTCTTCTTCTTCTTATTATTATTATTATTATTATTATTATTATTATTTTCTTATTGGTTCGGCCTAATATTTTATTTACGTAAAATAAAATAATAATCATGTTCTTTTTTTTAAAACTAATTTTCAAATAATCTTTAAACTTTTATCATCATTATCACTAACAAGTCTTTTCGCTTTTCCACGAATGTATCATTCTTATTATTTTTACTGGGATAACATCCTTGAGGCAATTCTAATTGCTTATAGGCATTACATTACAAATGCATGCATACATGATTGTGAATGTACAAGCATGTGTTCGTCTCTTATTTTAGCGGAATGACATTATCAGCGTTATTTTGATGGCTTATAGACACCAAATTGCATACATACAGACATACATATATACATGCATACATACATGCATATATACATGCATACATACATGCATACATACATACATATATATATTTACATGCATTTTACAAGAGTTGAGAGAGTTTTGAATGCACAAACTTATGCGCGCGCACACACACGCACACACGTTTATATGATCGCTGCCGAAAGCTAAATATTCCTTCTTTTATTAATGATCCTAACCGACCTAGGAGTAGAAATTGAGTCATATGCCTTGTGGCCGTTAATTCAGGAAAGCTTCAGCAGTGCTGATCTTTCAACTTGAACTTCTGTCCTTATTGTTTACAGTACTTCTTCTTCTTCTTCTTCTTCTTCTTCTTATTATTATTATTATTATTATTATTATTATTATTATTTCCTTTGAATTCGTTTGTATACACATTTCCTTCCGGGTCCCAACCAGAGACCTAAGGTCAGAAATGGCTTCATGAAATTTTACACTGATCATTTTTATAAAAAACGAAAATAAAAAAAATAATAATCACATAAAAAGCTCTTCGTAATGAGCGATCTGTACTTGTGAGCACAATTTTTTTTTTTTAAGCACTGTCTACTATGAAATCCTTCAGTGAGTCTATCGGGACATTTTTTACTCAATCCGAGGGCTCCAACTACAACTGATGTCCTCATGTGACATATTTTTCAGATTTGCATTTCAAGATTCTTATATTTTGATAGATTTTTTGAAGAATTCCAAAGATACATTACAATCTGCAATAACATTATTATAAAACTATTATTATTCTCTGAAGCATTGTCATTATTATTATTATTATTATTATTATTATTATTATTATACTTTCCTTTGATTTCTGGCGTGTACACGTTTCTTTCCGGGTCCCACCTAGAGACCTAAGGTTAGAAATGGCATCATGACACTTTCCACTGACAAAAAAAATAAATAAAAAATAAATATTTTACATAGATAAAGCCCTTCGTAAAGTGTAGGCTGTACTTGTCAGAACAATTTTTTGTATCTCCTTGAGGCATGAACTTCCAGGAATCCCTTCAATTAGTCTACTGGAATCTTTTCCAACCAATCCTAGGGCTCCAACTACAACAGGGATTATTAAAGTTCCCATGTGTCACATTTTTGAGATTTCTATTTCAAGGTCCTTGTATTCTGACAGCTTTTTGAATATCTTCAAAGATACATTGCAGTCTGCAGGGACTGTCATATCAATAAGGAGGCACTATTATTATTATTATTATTACCATTATCTGCAAAATTATTATTATTAATATTATCATATTATTATCACTATTGTTATTATTATTATTATTATTACTATTATCTGCAAAATTATTATTATTAATATTATCATATTATTATCATTACTGTTATTATTATCATCATCATCATCATCATTATTAAAGTATTAGTTGTTGTCATGTTCATGGTGACGGCACTTTTATTACTTACAGTCGATGTAAGGTGAAATAATAAAGAAGTTAAAGAAAATAATATTTTAAAAAAATATAACAGTTCATTTACAATGGCAGGTTTTGAAGATTTGGATTTCAACACGAAAAAGGGTAAAAAAAATTGTTCACACACACACACACACGCACGCACGCACGCACACACACACACACACACACACACACACACAAACACACACACACACACACACACACAAAAAGAAACTTGAGAAATTTGATAGATTAGATAGCTGGAGAATGGAACAACGTAAATTAATCGGGCAAAAAACGTAACGGAGTTGAAAACATTTTGCAAGAAGATAAAAATGCGAAGGAAGAAGAGAAAAGGCGGTCGGGCGGGAAGAGGAGAGAAAGTGTGAAAAAGAATTTTTTTAAAAAGTTTTCACAATCAAAGAAGAAAAACGACATCGATCAGATTGACTGAGAGAATGAAAAAGGAAAAAAGAAAAATGAATGTGTGAAAATAGAATATTTAGTTGTGCAACGTGAAAAAGGAAAAAAAAAAGGAAAATGATTTTTAAAAAGAATTAAGGAAAGAACAACGGTTATTTATTATCTTTTTAGATTCATTTACATGGATTGAATAATTCTAGTGTAATGTTACATTAGTGATATATAAATATGTATAATCGGGAGATATTTTTACAGGGACCATCGTGATATTAGGGAAAAATGTGTACCTATAAAGAGATAAAGGAATTTAAGAACATTTATCTAAAGAATTTTAGTCTAAAGCAGTGGTTCCTAAACTTTTTTTTCTCTTGGCACATTTTTTGGAATGAAAATTTGCTCGCGCCTCAACAAATTTTATGGGATAAAAAGTACATTTAAAAAAAAACAAAACAATGACTAATAGTGTGTTAAATATAATATATAACCCTATAACCCAAATAACTTATAATATGATTAAAGTACACAAATTTAATGAAAGGGATGTTTGTTTTTGACGGGTATGGGGCCGATTTTGTATGGGGCCGATTTTGAGATAAATCTCATCTCGTCATCAACAGAATTTTTTTTCGGTTTTTGATGTTTGTTAGAACTGAAAAAGTGCAAGCAGCCCTGCGACAAAGAAGTTTCCAGCAAGACAGTCCAAGGGAGATAACCACGGATTCAAATCAGAACATTATCATTGATAACTCTCTCCTCCAATTTGCAGACCCTAGTTACTATATTCTTAATACTAGATATAATGCAATTATATCCCGATGATAAAATCGGTCAATTATTATTTATAACTATATTGAGACTCATGCATGCAATTACATAATAACCCATAATAATATTTCAAATTTTAAAATCATATTTATTTTTGGCATATGGATTTTTGAAACTGATTTTAAATCTTTGATTGTCTTTCAACCATTCCGCCTTACCTGTTATCCTTTTCCCCTCACATATGAAGCGCGCCAAATCATTTGGAAATTACTCATCTAAAATAAACTTGTGTAAGGACATTTGTCTAAGGAATACTCGTCTGCGTACATAGGTCTATGGAGTATCGGTCTAAGGATTATTGGCCTATAATAATATTTTTTAATAAATTAACACTTGATTCATGTACAAAATACTCAATTATATTAATATGCACTATATTACAAAATGATATTTAAGATAATTTTACAAACGAATAGCAATGAATAGCGGCTCGGATTGAAGAATTGGAGAGCTGAGTTCGAATTCCAGTCGAATCCATTACATTCATTTACCCTTAGGAAAGATATGAATACTCTTCTTCTCTCGCCAGCTTTGGGTAAATAGCAGGACAGGCCGAATTCTATAGCCTTGGGTGGCAACTAGTCTAAGAGAAGGACAACTCTGAATTCAAAACCCGATCCTTCAGATTGGGAGTTGTGTAGTTGGCTAACAACCTACTTACTTAAAGAAAAAATGGCTTGTTATAGAAAACGCAACAATATCTTGTGGCCCTATGTTCCTCAAGGCATAATATATATATATATATATATATATATATATATATATATATATATATATATAGCAACATTAATTACTGATGATGTATGTATGTATAGTTAACCATTTGTATCCGAGGATACCAGTCTGCTAGGGCAGCTAGCCAATCCTATTGCAGACGCTTGCTCGGGCGCATTTGTGTTTATTCATTACCCACAGAGCTCACCTGTGGTTTATACTGCAAGTATGCTGAGCAGACCTTAGTTACAGTTTCTGGGAAAGAGTGTGTTATCAGACACTTTTCAAAGGTGCCGCACGCTAGGATCGACCCCTTCTGTCCGATAACAGTCCAGAAGTTTCCTTCCTGACAAGTCGACTATGGTGAGATTCGAACCCGGATCTCATGGTCAGAATGCGAACATTCTAATCCCTCGGCCCATTTACTGACGATACATATGGTTTATAACCATTTATTGGCATGTATTGTTTTTTTATATTAACACAACGGGCATTAGACCATAATTCTCTAGACCAACATTCCTTAGACCAGTGTTCCTTAGACTAATATTTTTAGACCAATATTCCTTAGACCAATGTTCCTTAGACTAATATTCTTAGACCAATAATCTTTAGACTAATATTCTTAGCCCAATATTCCTTAGACCAGTTTTCCTTCTACTAATATTCTTAGCCCAACATTCCTTAGACCAGTGTTCCTTAGATTAATATTCTTAGCCCAATATTCCTTAGACCAGAGTTCCTTAGACAAATATTCTTAGACCAATATTCCTTACAGCAATATTCCTTAGACCAGTGTTCCTTAGACTAATATTCTTAGACCAATATTCCTTAGAGCAATATTCCTTAGACCAGTGTTCTTAGGCAAAATATTCTTAGACCAATATTCCTTGGAGCAATGTTCCTTAGACAAATAATCTTAGACCAATATTCCTTAGACCAGTGTTCTTTAGACTAATATACTTAGAACAATATTACTTAGACGAGTGTTTCTTAGACTAAAATTCTTAGACCAATATTCCTTAGACCAGTGTCCTTAGGCTAATATTCTTGGACCAATATTCTTTGGAATAATATTCTTAGCCCAATATTCCTTAGACCAAGTTTCCTTATACTAATATTCTTATCCCAACATTTTTAGACCAGTGTTCATAGATTAATATTCTTAGCCCAATATTCCTTAGACCAGAGTTCCTTAGACAAATATTCTTAGACCAATATTCCTTAAAGCAATATTCCATAGACCAGTGTTCCTTAGACAAATATTCTTAGACCAATATTCCTTAGAGCAATATTCCTTAGACCAGTGTTTCTTAGACTAATATTCTTAGCCCAACATTCCTTAGACCAGTGTTCCTTAGATTGATATTCTTAGCCCAATATTTCTTAGACCAGAGTTCCTTAGACTAATATTCTCAGACCAATATTCATTAGAGCAATATTCCTTAGACCAGTGTTTCTTAGACTAATAGTCTTAGACCAATATTCCTTAGACCAGGGTTCTTAGGCTAATATTCCGAGACCAATATTCTTAGACCAATATTCCTTAGAGCCATATTCCCTAGACCAGTGTTCCTTAGAATAATATTCTTCAACCAATATTCCTTAAGGGCATTATTCCTTAGACCAGTCTTCTTAGGCTAATATACTTAGACTAATATTCCCTAGAGCTATGTTCCTTAGACAAATATTCTTAGACCAATATTCCTTAGACCAGCGTTTGTATAGACTAATATTCTTAGCCCAATATTCCTTAGAGCAGTGTTTCTTAGACTAATATTTTTAGACCAATATACCTTAGACCAGTGTTCCTTAGACTAATATTCGTAGACCAATATTCCTTAGACCAGTGTTCCTTAGACGAATATTCTTAGACCAATATTCCTTAAAGTAATATTCCATAGACCAGTTTTTCTTAGACTAATAGTCTTAGACCAATATTCCTTAGACCAGTGTTCCTTAGACTAATATTCTCAGATAATATATTCCTTAGAGCAATATTCCTTAGACCAGTGTTTCTTAGACTAATAGTCTTAGACCAATATTCCTTAGGCCAGGGTTCTTAGACTAATATTCCGAGACCAATATTCCTTAGAGCAATGTTCCTTAGACAAATATTCTTAGACCAATAATCCTTAGACCAGAGTTCCTTAGACTAATATTCTTAGCCCAATATACCTTAGACCAGTGTTCCTGGGCTAATATTTTTAGACCAATATTCCTTAGACCAGTGTTCCGTAGACTAATATTCTTAGCCCAACATTCCTTAGACCAGTGTTCCTTAGATTAATATTCTTAGCCCAATATTTCTTAAACCAGAGTTCCTTGGACTAATATTCTTAGACCAATATTCCTTAGAGCCATATTCCTTAGACCAGTGTTCCTTAGATTAATATTCTTCAACCAATATTCCTTAGAGCAATATTCCTTAGACCAGTCTTCTTAGGCTAATATACTTAGACTAATATTCCTTAGAGCTATGTTCCTTAGACAAATATTCTTAGACCAATATTCCTTAGACCAGTGTTTCTATAGACTAATATTCTTAGCCCTATATTCCTTAGAGCAGTGTTTCTTAGACTAATATTTTTAGACCAATATACCTTAGACCAGTGTTCCTTAGACTAATATTCGTAGACCAATATTCCTTAGACCAGTGTTCCTTAGACGAATATTCTTAGACCAATATTCCTTAAAGTAATATTCCATAGACCAGTGTTTCTTAGACTAATAGTCTTAGACCAATATTCCTTAGACCAGTGTTCCTTAGACTAATATTCTCAGACCAATATTCCTTAGAGCAATATTCCTTAGACCAGTGTTTCTTAGACTAATAGTCTTAGACCAATATTCCTTAGACCAGGGTTCTTAGGCTAATATTCCGAGACCAATATTCATTAGAGCAATGTTCCTTAGACAAATATTCTTAGACCAATAATCCTTAGACCAGTGTTCCTTAGACTAATATTCTTAGCCCAATATACCTCAGACCAGTGTTCCTGGGCTAATATTTTTAGACCAATATTCCTTAGACCAGTGTTCCGTAGACTAATATTCTTAGCCCAATATTTCTTAGACCAGAGTTCCTTGGACTAATATTCTTAGACCAATATTCCTTAGAGCCATATTCCTTAGACCAGTGTTCCTTAGATTAATATTCTTCAACCAATATTCCTTAGAGCAATATTCCTTTGACCAGTCTTCTTAGGCTAATATACTTAGACCAATACTCCTTAGAGCTATGTTCCTTAGACAAATATTCCTAGACCAATATTCCTTAGATCAGTGTTTCTATAGACTAATATTCTTAGCCCAATATTCCTTAGAGCAGTGTTTCTTAGACTAATATTTTTAGACCAATATTCCTTAGAACAGTGTTCCTTAGACAAATATTCTTAGACCAATATTCCTTAGACCAATCTTTTTTAGACTAATATTCTTAGACCAATATTCCTTAGACTATCGTTCATTAGACTAATATTCTTAGCCCAACATACCTTACAAAAGTGTTCCTTAGATTAATATTCTTAGCCCAATATTTCTTAGAACAGAGTTGCTTAGACTGATATTCTTAGACCAATATTCCTTAGAGCCATATTCCTTAGACCAGTGTTAGTTAGACTAATATTTTTAGACCAATATTCTTAGAGCAATATTCCTTAGACCAGTGTTCTTAGACAAATATTCTTAGTCGAATATTCCTTAGACCAATGTTCCTTAGACTAATATTCTTAGACCAATATTCTTTAGAAAAATATTCTTAGCCCAATATTCCTTAGACCAGTGTTCCTTAGATTAATATTCTTAGCCCAATATTCCTTAGACCAGAGTTCCTTAGACAAATATTCTTAGACCAATATTCCTTAAAGCAATATTCCATAGACCAGTGTTCCTTAGACTAATATTCTTAGACCAATATTCCTTAGAGCAATATTCATTAGACCAGTGTTTCTTAGACTAATAATCTTAGACCAATATTCCTTAGACCAATGTTCTTAGGCTAATATTCTTAGACCAATATTCATTAGAGCAATGTTCCTTAGACAAATATTCTTAGACCATTAATCCTTAGACCAGTGTTCCTTAGACTAATATTCTTAGCCCAATATACCTTAGACCAGTGTTCCTGGGCTAATATTCTTAGCCCATTATTTCTTAGACCAGAGTTCCTTAGACTAATATTCTTAGACCAATATTCCTTAGAGCCATATTCCTTAGACCAGTGTTCCTTAGACTAGTATTCTTCAACCAATATTCCTTAGGGCAATATTCCGTAGACCAGTCTTCTTAGGCTAATATTCTTAGACCAATATTCCTTAGAGCTATGTTCCTTAGACAAATAATCTTAGACCAATATTCCTTAGACCAGTGTTTCTATAGACTAATATTCTTAGCCCAATATTCCTTAGAGCAATGTTTCTTACACTAATATTTTTAGACCAATATTCCTTCGACCAGTGTTCCTTAGACGAATATTCTTAGACCAATATTCCTTAGTCCAGTGTTCCTTAGACTAATATTCTTAGCACAGCATTCCTTAGACCTTTTTCCTTAGATTAATATTCTTAGCCCAATATTTCTTAGACCAGAGTTCCTTAGACTAATATTCTTAGACCAATATTCCTTAGAGCCATATTCCTTAGACCAGTGTTCTTCAGACTAATATTCTTAGATCAATATTCCTTAGAGCAATATTCCTTAGACCAGTGTTCTTAGGCTAATATTCTTAGAGCAATATTCCTTAGACCAGTGTTCCTTAGACTAATATTCTTAGACTAATATTTTTAGACCAATATTCCTTAGACCAGTATTCCTTAGACTAATATTCTTATACCAATATTACTTAGACCAGTGTTCCTTAGACTAATATTCTTAGTCCAACATTCCTTAGACCTATGTTCCTTAGATTAATATTCTTACACCAATATTCCTTAGAGCAATATTCCTTAGACCAATGATCTTATGCTAATATCCTTAGACCAATATTCCTTAGAGCTATGTTCCTTGGACAAATATTCTTAGCCCAACATTCCTTAGACCAGTGTTCCTTAAATAAATATTCTTAGCCCAATATTTCTTAGACCAGAGTCTTTAGACTAATATTCTTAGACAAATATTCCTTAGAGCTATATTCCTTAAAGCCATATTCCTTAGACTAGTGTTCCTTAGACTAATATTCTTAGATCAATCTTCCTTAGAGCAATATTCCTTAGACCAGTCTTCTTAGACCAATATTCCTTAGCCCAATATTCCTTAGACCAGTGTTCCTTAGACTAATATTCTTAGCCCAACATTCCTTAGACCAGTGTTCCTTAGATTAATATTCTTAGCCCAATATTCCTTAGACCAGAGTTCCTTAGACTAATATTCTTAGACCAATATTTCTTAGACCAGTGTTTCTTAGACTAATATTCTTAGACCAATATTCCTTAGACCAGTGTTCCTTAGACTAATATTCTTAGACCAATATTCCTTAGACCAATCTTTTTTAGACTAATATTCTTAGCCCAATATTCCTTAGACCAGAGTTCCTTAGACTAATATTCTTAGCCCAATATTCCTTAGACCAGTGTTCCTTAGACTAATATTCTTATACCAATATTCCTTAGACCAGTTTTCCTTAGACTAATATTCTTAGCCCAATATTCCTTAGACCAGTGTTCCTTAGACTAATATTCTTAGACCAATATTCCTTAGACCAGTGTTTCTTAGACCAGTGTTCCTTAGACTAATATTCTTAGACCAATATTCCTTAGACCAGTGTTTCTTAGTCAAATATTTTTAGACCAATATTCCTTAGACCATTGTTCCTTAGACCAATATTCTTAGACCAATATTCGTTAGACCAATGTTCCTTAGACTGATATTCTTAGACCAATATTTCTTAGACCAGTGTTCCTTTGACTAATATTCTTAGCCCAATGTTCCTTAGATCAGTGTTCCTTAGACTAATATTCTTAGACCAATATTCCTTAAACCAGTGTTCCTTAGACGAACGTTCTGGATCCCTGATATTTCCCATATAAAATTTATTTCTGTCTGAATTTCTTGCATTTGGAGTTTATTATTTACACGCGGTTTATTATCCTCGTCTTTCTTGATGCTATCAACCGTGTAAATACGAAATCTTATGTTAGAAGCCGAAACTTTATTTTAGTAGATACACCTGTTTAAGTAGACGAATCGTTATTATTATTTGTAAACATATTGCGTCTATCAGTCTGCTAATTTAAGTGACTTAATAAATGAGACGTGCCCAGCGGCAAGTTTGAAAATTACGTCCCTCGTTGTAAGAGAAATCACCGTCTGCTTCGTGGTGATTTAGATTGCTCGGCCACGGAAAGCATCATCACCCAATAAGTTTCAATTTTCCTTTTAAAGAATGGGAATAGGGTAATTAAAATGTAATTAAATGTCTTTCAAATGCACTGGCCGGGAGACGTCTTTCAAATGCACTGGCCGGGAGACGTCTTTCAAATGCACTGGCCGGGAGACGTCTTTCACACTGTTAAAAAAACAAAAACAAAAACAAAACAGGGCGTCTATAAAAACGTTTATTAACTAAAATAAAGTTTAGATTAATAGAAAATAAAGCTGGATTAAAAATAAAAATAATTCATAAGATATTAGACACACACACACACACACACACACACACATATATATATATATATATATATGTATATATATAAATATAAAAGGGAACAATCTGTTTCATGTTAGATGCAATCGTCAGGCCACTGTCGCCTCTAAGTGTTGACTTCTATGTTCACTTTTATCTTTACACATGCTCTATCTCTGATATTGAGCACTTTTCTCCATATATATATATATATATATATATATATATATATATCATGGAAACACATTGCGAAAATACGGTCAGAAGCTTTTTTTAAAGCTTCTTTAAGCTTTTCCTTGATGTATATCATATTGCTCTGTTGTCTATATATTGAGGTCTATACGGATCTATCTTTTAATATTATATATTAAATAGAACCACTTGGCTTATCCTTTTCCACCTACGCATTCTATATTATTATCACACACACACACACACACACACACACACACACACATACATACATACATACATATATATATATATATATATATATATATATATATATATATATATATATATATATATATTTATAAGATTAAGAAAATTAAAGGTTTGTCACTTAGCTGATTGATGTTTCCTTCAACAATCCAACCCCAGAGTTTTGTAGACTCACCTGTTCGTTCACTCTTTAGGGCTATCCGCAATATTCTGCTTATATTTTTCATTTTTAAAAATGGACATTGAAGTCAACACCCAGACGCCACAGTCTGTTTCAAGCTTATACGCAATCGTCATCATGAAACAAACTGTCGCCGCTGGGTGTTGACTGTAATGTCCACTTTTACATTTACATACGCGCTATTCCTGATATTGAGCATTTTAATCCATAAATATAGCATACCTTAAAACTGTATTTTATCATATATATATATATATATATATATATATATATATATATATATATATATATATTACAATGAATGATTTATACAAAATGTAGATTAGTAAAGTTAATTATATAAAATTTTGAAATCCCTTCGTTAACCTACCAATCACTCGATGAATGTTATGGTCCTTGTTTTTCTTTTTTTTAAATTATAAGCTGTGTAAGGTCTTTCTTTAATACGCAAGTACTTTTGACTCTACATTCAGGCATAGAAATTATTTTGTTTTCTGCACCACATATTTGATATATATATATATATATATATATATATATATATATATATATATATATATATATATATATATATATATATATATATATATATATATATATAAACAAACAAACTTGATTTTATAAACTTTATTTTTTAATGGATGCTCATATTTGAGTAGACGCTCCTCTCATTTATTAAACAGTATATTTATTTATTTTCGTCTACCGGCCTGAATATACGAGAAATTTTATTAGAGAAAAATATGCGCTCTTCAGCAGGATTCGAACCCGCGTATGTCAGTTCTAATGACGGTTTTAACGAGGGGAACGCAGGTTCGAATCCTACTGGACAGTACATATTTTTCTCTGATAAAATTTCTCGAATGTTCAGACCGTTATGTTAGTTTAGTTTTCCGTCGCATTTTTTCATTTTCATGGGACAACGGAACTTTATCCTAAAATCTAAATAAGTTGTTAAAATCCATTAAGGAATAGCGGTTACATAATTAACTGTCATGACCTGAATACATGCACTTGAATGACACGGGCTTTTTTTTTTAACTCTCCACTTCTAACGTCTCCACCTAAACTCTGAAATTTCATTTACTATTTTTTTTAATTATTTTTTTTAATTGATGTATATAGGTTCGAATATCACCTGGTTCGCATACCTTACCTACTTCTTTTGAAGAGGAGTAGAGTTATCTCCCTTGTTTCCTGATTAAGATTGGTTTCCGGTTCCTTCTAAAGTCTTCTTCAACTCTATATTTCTAATGTCTCCGTCTAAATTCTGAAATGTTATTCATTATTTGTTTCTTATTTTTTCCTCAGTAGGAGTAGATAGGATCGCGTATCGTCCGGTTGACACTTCTCCCCGGTTTTTTGAACAGGAGTAGAGGTTTATCCCTTGTTTTCTGTTTAGGATTGGGTTTACAGTTTCTTCTAAAAAGTTTTTTTTCATTCTCTTTCACTCTCAGTATCCCTAGGATCTTAGTGGCATTATCGCCTTGCTTGAGGTTAAATGATTAAAAAAATATAGCGGTCAAAAATTTTTTTTAATAATAGTAGCAACAACAACAATAATAATAATAATAATAATAATAATAATAATAATAATAATAATAAAATATATAATAATAATAATAATAATAATAATAATAATAACGTGCAAATAAACCCAATGTTGATAAAGTTAATACTCATCGATGGTTACGAGCATCTGGATTAAAGTCTGAAACTGAAGGCTTTATTCTTGCAGCGCAAGACCAGAGTCTTTTCACTAGGAATTTTCAGGCAAATATCATACATAATAATGTGGATCCAAAATGCAGGTTCTGTGACAAATACCAAGAAACAATAGACCATCTAATCTCAGGATGTTCTATACTTACCCCCAAAATGAATATAAAAATCGTCACGATAGAGTGGGGCAATACTTACACTGGACAATGTGCAAACACTTTGGAAAATGTGTAAGCAAACACTGGTATGAACATCGGCCAGCGCCGGTTACAGAAATAGAAGATGTCACCATTCTATGGGATTATACCATCCACACAGACAGAAAAATTGAAGCAAATAGGCCGGACATTATTGTCAAAAACCAGAAAGAAAAAAACTTGCCTACTAATTGATATGGCTTGTCCAGCGGATTGTAACATAGCAACCAAGGAATTTGAAAAACTATCAAAATACAAAGACCTGGAAATTGAAATAGAAAAATGTGGAAATTGAAAACAAGAATAATACCAGTGGTAATAGGTGCACTTGGAATTATAAAAAATGGAACAAAACAACACATTGAAAGAATCCTGGAAACCCCAGCTTAAGAGACATACAGAAAATTGTCTTATTAAGTACAGCACACACACTAAGGAGAACTTTGTCTATGTAACGCTAGCAACTTCATCGGAGATAAAAAAAAAAAAAAATTAAATTAACATGAAATGTGGCCATAACAACACACCACGACCTGCCTTAGGTCTTTCCGCAGACTTGGTAGGTAGTGTGTCCATAGCAGAAATAATAATAATAATAATAATAATAATAATAATAATAATAATAATAATAATAAATTTGGAGATGTCTCCTATGTAATGGAAGAGCACTATGATTGGATATCAAGAGAGATGTTTTTCTATTTTTATTCATTTTTTATTATTATAAGATTGCAGGATGAGGCAGCCAGTGCGACTTGGGAGTTACATCTAGATACTTGGGAACATTCCAAATCGACACTCGACTTAATTGGAGCACCCACATCTGATTTTCCTCCTAGAATAGAGGCTCTACTAAGTAATATGTGCATAACCTTGTCACAGGTCTCAGACATTATTTCTATAAATTAAACTCCCATAGGGCAAACGGAGGTGACGGGATCCCAACTGCCATCCTAAAAAAAGCTATATCCAAACTCTACAACTATTACCTCGCTGCTTTCTGCTTTCCTGTTGTTAGAAGTCTTCCTCCGTAGTTCCTGTTTTTAAGAACTCTGGAGAATCTTCTGATTCCTCTAACTATCGCCATATTAGTTTCTTACCGCTTTTCGACAATGTATCCGAGACTTTAATCAATGCTGGTGTGGTTAAGCACCTTACCTCCCACGACTTACTCTCTTTTATCCTTGTCTCGGTCCCCTCTATACCCAATTTTTTCCCTCTCTCCTTCACTCTCTGTAACTCCATGCGTATTAGCGGCATTCTTGCCTTGCTTGGGGTGAAATGATTAAAAGCTCTCAATCGAAAACCTTCCGAGGGGGCTAGGTAACCGGACCTGAATGTATTTCAACTTCAATGCGCTGCATTTATAAAAACCTAACTTCATATCGTGCATGTACGGCTGTAACGGATGTGTTAGGTGTACTTTTATCATACATGATAGGCATATTGGGTTTCGTATATTTGGACCCTATTTTGATGTGCTGTTCTATCACTCAATAGTAATAACAATAATAATAATGCTTTCTCATCGGGGTCGGCTCAAGATACTGGCAACTGGAGCAGTCACCATCAAAGCCGAGATCGCCATCATACCACCATTTGGGATCTTCGAAACAAAAAGAAAAATAGTGAAAACAATAAATAAAATGAAAAAAAAAAATTAAATTTCTTGAATGGAGTAAAATTTTAGAGAATTTCATTATTAATTCTTTCTGTTATGGTTTTGTGATTACAGAAAAATGAATGAGTGAATAAGATGAATAAGGATCATTTGTAGCCACTGAAGAGAGAAGATTTGGTAAACTAAAGCTTATAAAAGCATACTTGCAGTCGTCCATAACACAAGATACATTATTAATTAAATAAGAAAGAAAGTTTGATTTTATTCTATGAAGAAGTTATAAGTTTAGTCCATGGTCAACTATAAGTTTGTCCAGGGTCAACTTAAGGTACTGGCAACTCGGGCAGTCACTAAGGCGCCATCAGTGCTGAAGGAACCATTATGCCGCTATATCATGTTTGGGATCTTCAAAAAAAAAAGTGAAAATAATAAATAAAATGAAATAAAAAACAAAATATTAATTTTTTTTTGAATGGAGTAAAATTTTTAGAATTTGATTGTTAATTCTTTCTGTTATGATTTTGTGATCAAATGCCATAAAAAGAAAAATGAATGACACAGACATAATGATTGTTTTCGTCTATAAGGCTTTGCATATCTGTTAAGTTTATTTGCCAATCTAATTGTATTAATTTGTATTTTGCATATTAGCCAGTGTTTATGTCATTTGGCTGAGCAATCAGCTTGACCTGTGTCAGGACATGGGCGATCATGGCTCTATATATCTGTTAAGTTTATTTGCCACAATTAATATTTTAGTGACCTTTGAATTATACAAAACATTTACTAATGCAATCTAATTGTATTAATGTGTATTTTGCATATTAGCCAGTGTTTATGTCATATGGCTGAGCAATCAGCATGGCCTGTGTCTCTTCAGGACGTGAGCGATCATCGCTCTATATATCTTGTAAGTAAATGTTGTTTTCCCTAAACTAACATAATCAATCTGTTGAAAGTGTTTTATATTCAGGAAATATGAATGTGTAACTTTTTATAAGTAAAGAAGGAAAGCAGCTGATAATCTTCTTATATGTGCTTCATCCCTTCAGTACATGGGTAATCATGGCTTTCCCTTTGTCACTCCTAATCTCTGTTCTGTCATCCATTTACACAAGAGGTAGTGATATGCTCAATTGAAAACATTTTACAAAATTCTTTAAATTTTGAAAGCAGTGAATATTTTGCATATTAACCAGTGTTTATTTAGTATGTCAGAGCGGTCAGCTTGACCCGTCATCCCGACAACACGTCTGTATCGGGCATAAACCACATCAGTTGTTGTTTTGTTTCTTGAGTGTGCGAACCGTCTGTGTGGATCATGCAAAGAAGAAAGTGCGATGAAAAGAGGCTAGATCTAAAAGCTAGAAAAATGTTTTAGGCAGGACAATAAATAAATAAGTTGTATATTGAAATAAACTCATTATTCTGGATTGTAAGTTTTTCTCCTTATGAAAATCTAAAAAAAAAAAATACTTGTAAGGAAGTTCAGCTTACTCGGGGTGCCAGCAACTCTATGGCTGACCCTGCTTTTCATAGATATGGCACTGTCAGCAAATAAAAATACATTTCTTAAAGAATAAGAGAAAATGATTAAATATAAGAATCTTGAGATAAAAATTGAAAAAGGGTGACACTGTAAATCTACAGTTACACCTATAATTATTGGGGTTTTGCAAACGATAAAAAAAACGAGATACACATCAGATCAATAAGAAAATCCCTGATCGGCCATGTTTGCAAGAGATTAAATAAAAAATGCAGTGTAGAACTGCTCATCAGTTTAGAAGAGTATTATCAAGGTAAAGAAAATGTAAACGCCATACGTGTTAAGTATCACTTAACATCAGAATTTGTGCATATATTTCCTACCTAAAAATTGGGTAACGAAGTGTACTGAACATAAAGCAAATAATAATAATAATAGTGGTCAAAGTCCACAAAAATAAAACGTGCTTTGAAACGGCAGAACCTGTAGACTGTAATGTATCTTTGAAGATCTTCAAAATCTTAAAAACGTGGCACATGGAGGCATCAATAATTCCAGTTACAGTTAGGGAATTGGTTCTGAGAAACTCAATGGAGGGATCCCTGGCAGCCGATGTCTTAAAGAATTACAAAAAGTTGTTCACCTAAATACAGCTTACACTTTACGAAGGGCTTTATCTAAGTAAAATGTGTGCGCACTTAAGTTGTTTTATTTATTTATTTATTTACAAAAATGAAAATGTCAGGATATCTGACCTTAGATCTCTGGTTGGGATCCAGAATGGAATGTGTATACGACAGAAATCGAACTCTCGAAAATGTGGCACATGAGGACATCAACAACTCCACTTGTAGTTGAAGCCCTCCGATTCATTGGAAAAGATTCCAATAGACTCATTGAAGGGACTCCTAGTAGGCCATGCCTTAATGAAATACAAAAAATTGTACTCACAAGTACAGCCAACACCTTTCAAAGAGCATTATCTATGTAAAATATATGTGATCTTTGTTGGAGTTTTTTCCCTCAAAATGCTCAGTGGAAAATGTCACGATGACATTTCTGACCTTAGGTCTCTGGCTGGGACCCGGAAAGAAATGAGTATACATCAGAAAAGAAAGGAAATAATATCAAAATAATAATAGAGTTGAGAGTGAAGAAATAACAGAATTCATATTCATTTGTTATGATCCACTTCTGATTGTTAAATTACGGTAGAAAATCTGCTTGAGATAAACGATAAAAATTATTATTACTACTACTAATAATAATAATATTAATGTGCGCAAGGACAACCATGGATAAATCCTGATATGTTTGCGATACCTTGAGATAAGAACATTGTGATGTTTGTTGGATTAGATACAGAGATACAAAGACGTGGGTGGTTACATCAAATAAAAATACCAAGCAGTAGCTAAGCAATATCAAGTTGTCCCTTTTCTGGTTGGCACACTAATTCCAAAAACCCTTCTGCTACGCAAGACACCTTAGGAATACCTGACATCATTTGACAGTGCGCAGATGACAGCACTGCTTGGAAGAGCTCATGTGCTGAGGAAGGTGTTGCGTCTTTAAGCTACGGCAAGGATGAGGAGGATGCGGAGAGAATAATAATAATAATAATAATAATAATAATAATAATAATAATAATAATAATAATAATAATGATGATAAAGGGGGATCTATTTTCCGGAGTTTAGTCCATTATTAATTTTTTTTTGTCTTTTTGTTTTGTTTTTAACAATAATATACATCTATTACAACTTTGACGTGGTGTAATGATAAGCAAGCTTGTCTCGCTAGATCCATTACAACTGAATACTGAGTTCTATCCTCATTGGGAACTCCATGCTTTCGGCATTGTGCCACATCTAAGCTACGCTTAGTAAGTCGTTATTAAAATTCTGCAATTTTTTTTTAGACTTTATGTTGAACGTTTTTATATATCCGCTAAAAAATAAACCGTTTGGCGTTCCAACTTATTTTGACCAATTCCACCACACACGACTAAGGAATTTCTAACAGCCCCAAACCTGACTTATTAGGCACGTGAGAGTAATAATAAGTTTTGTCATTTGGGAATGTAAAAATATTAAGACAAAAACAGATTAATCCATTACCGTTTATATGAAAGGAGAATAAAAACAATTGGCTTAAAAAAGATAATTTCAAGGAACAGTTATAGTTCTAATCACATTTATTTGAAGAAGAAAGAAAAAGAATAATTCGAAGAAAGAAAAAGAAAGAATCTGGTGTCGGTCCAAGTTGCGGAAATCCAGAAAAAAACAACGCAGCAGAGAAGGATCTGACGGGAGGCGAGAAGAAAAGCAGTACACATTTGGAGGAACAAACGACAGTATTATCGCAGACAACGTAGGCGCGCGCATGCGTGTGTGCGTAAGCACTCGCGCGCGCATGCGTGTGTCTGTGTGTGGTTGTCGGCAGAGGTGGTTGAGAACTTATTCAACCGGCAACAGAGTTTTTCTGTGTACGTCTTTATCGATTGACGCGACCAGCGAAGCAAACAGCGAATATTGGGGAGAAATCTGAAGAAAAATTCGGTCACCTCTTGTTTCTTCCCGCCAATCACCATCATCGCTGCTTGTTGTTTATGTTTAGCCGTCGCTTCTAAAGCACCGGTTAACACGCAAGGGAAAACGTTCACACATCAAAATGCGAATGGAGAAAAGAATTACTCAAACGCTGATGATTACAAGATTACATTCATTGTGTATTGTGTATGTAATTTAAAATGCTCACTAATTTCGAAACTAATTTCGATTTCGTTAATTTTAATTTCTCAAAAATGATTAAAATTGAATTTTTTCTGTTAATTAACCTCAAAGAATGTAAAGTTACTTATCGAAAATATTAATTTACCCCGAGAAATTATGAATGTTAAATCAAAGTTTTTTTTGCTTTTTTTTTTAGTGTGTGTGGGGGGTTATTATTACATTTTTGGAACTGTTTTGAAATTAAAAATTTTAAATTACAATTTTGTTTAGCTTTTCTCAGAATGAAAAATTGCCAAAAATCCGGGAGTTATTCCCATTTCGTAAGTACGGGTGATATTCGAGGTACTTACAAGGAAATTGTTACAATTAATATATAGGGGGGGTATGGGCTTGTTTATCGGGATGGGCGTGAACATAAACTTCAGAGAAATAGCGCACCAGAGGCGTCCACATTTGGGCCGATCGCAAATGTCAATCCAACCAGAGTGGAAGGGCCTCGCTCTGGGAAAATTTGGTGTTAATTTTACTAAATATAAATTTGTTTTTACTTTCCGCTGAATTAACAGAAAATAACCTGAAAATTTGACATGGATTACATTAGCGAAATCAGATATTTACATCTGTTCATTAATATATATAAACATTTCAAATTATATAGGATTATATATATATATATATATATATATATATATATATATATATATATATATATGGATATGTAATATAACTGGCCCTGATCTGGCGTCTCGTCTACAGTTACTCTCTCACAGACGCGCCGTCGCCTCTCTGTCTTTTTTTCTACAAATACTTTCATGGTAATTGCTTCGATGAGCTGCTTTCACTGGTTCCCAGACTCCACGAATTCAAGCGCCCTACGAGGCTGGCATCCCGCTCCCACTCTTACAGTGTAGAAACTTTTAAATGTAGCCGTCTCTTCTACTCCAATAGCTTCATACCTCGCACCTCTCGACTGTGGAACACCCTTCCCAATTACTGTTTCCCTGAGAGCTATAATCTCCAACTATTCAAATGTAATGTCAATCGACATCTCCAGTTACCTTGATCTACCCACTATCCTTCTCCTCATCCTTTCTTCTATCTCTCTTATCTGCCCTTGCTCCAAATCTTCTGCATCCTAGTGGCTTCATGCCTTGCTCGGGGCGTAATGCTTAATATATATATATATATATATATATATATATATATCCATGTAAGATGAGAACAATTAGCGTTCAACTCCGACGTTCGTAACATTCAGTTTAAAAAGGGTTCAATACAAAATAGAGCAATATTCTTTATTTTAGCATATTACACCAAAAACATGTAAAAAAAAAGCGCTACACAAATGCAATCATGTTTCGCTGCGTATTAACACATTTCATCAGGCATTAAAAACCCTTATGAGATATGTTAATACGTAGTTGCCGACGCGTTTCGTCCAATGTGAACTTTCTCAAAGCAAAAAACGAAATGAATTTAATTAAACAAAGTAACTAATAATAACAAAAAACAGAATGTTCTTAGTAACTGTAAGAATGTAGAGAACGCTATTTTCATATTCCTAACTGAAAATAACATCAGTTACTGTCACGTGTGGAGAATATTGTCATTCTAGCTGTGTTGACGGATTCAACCATTTTCATTGATTTTACGATATTATTAGTTACGTTGTTTAAATAAATCCATTTCGTTTTTTGCTTTGAGAACGTTCACATTGGACGAAACGCGTCGGCAACTACTACAGTTTTCCTATTGTCATTTATATTTATAAATATTGTTTTTTCTACAGGTTAACCCTGAGAAATTTGCATAAGTTTAATTTTAAAGACGACTGAGAAAGAACTGCAATTAAACTTTTTGTTTAATTTTTCTTGTCTTCGTCTAAGGTTTTTCTTTTCTGAACATAAAGTGTTTCAAAATTGTACAAATATTCTGCATCTCCATTGCTTAATTAGGACTGATTTAAACACATACGAAAACCTACCAAACGCCATCAGCAGCACAACTGTAGAAAATTCAAGTATAAAAAATTCCACATATAAAAAAAAAGGCAAAAAATAATAGAAGCACTAACAATAAAAAAGAGAAATGCATTTCCTAATGGTATCAAATATGAACACGGCTTTAATGTGCTGTCCGTGTTTGGAAAATAAAACATTCCAATAACTCTAGTTATATACATACAAAAAATCCATAAATTCAGTTAAAAATAACAAATAAAAATTATCCTTGATATTGGCTAAAAGAATAGCCGAAAGCGCTCGGATATGCACAACATTTGGACAATTCTTTACACAATTCACTTTACACCCAGAAAAGAAAAGATTTATGAGTACATAAGAAAAATTAAATAAAAACCTAATCGCAGTACCTTGTCAATCATCTTTAATGTAACTTGTATAAAATAGTGATTGCTTCTAAAATACACAATGTCTCCCCCTCTCTCTCTCTCTCTCTCTCTCTATATATATATATATATATATATATATATATATATATATTATATAATTATGTCTAATATATATATATATATATATATATATAATTATGTCTAATATATGTATATATATATATATATATATATATATAGATAGATAGATAGATAGATAGATAGATAGATAGATAGATAGATAGATATATTAGGTACGTCAAAACGTTCACTAATAAAATGTGCATAGTATGATGAAAAATGACCCACACTTATTAAAACAAAGGTTTATTATCAAAATGTTTATGCTATTATCAAGAGGAAAAACCAAAGCAGTTTTTGATTTTAATCCTTTTTAGAACCTTCCAAATTTTTTTGGTTAATTTTTTTCTCTTGCGTCAGAGGGTGACCATGAATTAATATAAGGAATTTTGCGTTGAAAAACACAGTCTTTTTTCGGTGAAAAGTACAAGGATTTGGAAATTCTTTAAAAAATCAAATAATTAATTTTTTTTAAACTTTCGGGATTTATTCACAAAGGAATGAAATTATTTTAGAAATATTTCTTTTTTTTTTAGAAAATCTTGGTAAAAATGTTATTTCTTTACATCTGTTACTTCCCCCTTTATTATTTAATTTTTATGAATTTTCGAAAATTTCATTTATTTAGCACTTGATGGTTATATTAATTATGAGCAGAATTTTTTGGAGAATTTAAATCATCATTTTAATTTTAAACAGCTCCGGTTATTGCCAATAATCTGCTCTGAAACGTAAAATAAAAAATGGAAATAAAAACTTAGATTATTTTTTTTTTATTAGAAAAGCTTTTAATTGCTTTTATCAGTTATATTATGGACACTATTGCCTTAAGAAAATGAAAATTTCGATAAATAATTAATTTTTATGAGAATTATTTTTATTTATTTTAAATTTTAATTATAATAATTTATAAAGTTTTAAATCATTTAAAATTCTATATTAATTTGTACCAGCTTGATGATATTGTTATTAAGTAAAAACTATATTTGACACTCATAAATGAAAAGGATTACTACAATTCATCGAACTTATTAAAAGAATTTTGAATTTTTTTGTGTATAAATACAAGTTACAAAATCAATATATATATATATATATATATATATATATATTGATATTGATATATATATTTATGTATATATTTATGTGTGTGCGTGTGCGTGCGCGTGTATTCGTATGTCTGTGTGTATATGTAAAATGTCAGATATAAATAAAAAAAATATGATATAAATAATAATCCGTAAAAAGACAATATAAATAACGACAAAAAGGAAAACTATTCTTTACCAAAGCGTTTCGTCCTTTGGTGGTCTGTTTAAAAACAAGTATAAGAATTTTATGAATTGATAAAAAAAACTTTCAAAATGAATAAATACATAAATAATTTATCAAATTAAAGTAAAATAAAATAATAATTACCTTAATAGGAAAGAAATAAGAAAAAAATAATAAATAGAAATAAATAAGAAAAAATTCAATAAAGACAATAACAACATTTACTCAATTTCGTTTATCAATCATTAAATTATATCACTTAGCATCATCCATAGTTTACATTGACTTTCACAGTGAGCCTTAAGAATATTTTGGTCGTTCTTAGATTTAATAATTGTGAAAATCTAACGATATTTTTACTTCTGTATCTAAGTACATGTCGCAAAGTAAAATCCTTCCATTTTACTTGATTAAGTCCATCATAGGATAAAACGCGTTGATTAAGTTTTCCTTTTGTTTTTATTCATATATATATGTGTGTGTGTGTGTGAGCATGTTTCATTACAAACGATACACAAGGTCTATTCGATTAAGCTTTTTATTTAATTTTTCTTGTGTTCAAACAAATGTTTTCTTTTCCGGACACAGTGTGTAGAAACTGTCCAAATATTCTACACACTCTTTGTCCAAAAAAAGGGAACTTAAATAAAAAGAAAAATTAAAGAAAAAACTTAATCGTAGTACCCTGTCTGTCGTCTTTAATGAAACATGCATAAATGAACGATTGCTGCCTAAA
>CAHIKZ030000609.1:1232500-1240000 GCA_903632075.3 Acanthosepion pharaonis
ATTTACACACACACACACACATATATATATATATATATATATATATATATATATATATATATATATATATATATATATATATATATATATGTATGTATGTCTGTATAAATGTTGGTTATTATTATGCACTGGAGGAAAACGCTGAATATGTAAAGACGCTAAGTTTTAAAATTTCTGGCGTCCAAGTTACAGCTCAAATATTTGATTTCCCAATGTTTTTTGCTTTGATTTTTATCCCATTTGTTTTTAAATATTCCAGAATGCAACAGCGAATGATTTGTTAAGAAATGGGAAGTCTTGTAAGAAACTAGATGAAAATTTACTGAGGAAGAGTCAGTAATTAAGAACATTTCTAATTAAATAATGCCTTAGTTTTATTGCATTTTTTATTTTACAATTCAGTGCATATTTTCCGTAACTATGGGTCCGGTTTGACCAAAAAGATATGATGATTTAAATTCTCCGAGGACTTCTCCTTATAACTAATATAAACATTAAAAAGAAAAGATTTTATTGAAGTATCATAAAAGTAAATGTGTTGTTGGTAACAGATCTAAAAGAAAATATTTTACTAAGATTTTCTAAAATAAAAGAAACGTTTAAAATATTTCATCCATCTGTGAATAAATCCTGAAAGTTTCATTAAAATCTGAAAGTTTCATTAAAATCTGAAACTTATCTGATTTTTTGCAAGAATTTCCAAATCAATGTTTTTAAACAGAAAAAAGGCGCTATATTTTGCCATAGTAATTCATGATTAATTCTTGACGCAAGATAAACAAAAATTTTAACCAAAGTGAATTTTGATGGCCTCAGTAAACATAGTGATAAAAATCAACGAAAAAGTAAGATTAAATACTAGACAAAATTAATAACAATAATGTTTTCATGGAACATCTTTTTATAATATTTATAGGTCTATAGACAGGGAGATGCTAATGGTCATGGTAATATTTAATATTAGCTGTTTCCTTGTAAGGAAACATTTTGGCATTCACTGACCGAGCATCCAGTGTTATTGTCGGTTGAAATTAATGAAATATATCTATTAATATATTTTTTTTTAGGAAAATAGTTATCTCAAGTCAACTAATTGTTATCTCTCTTTCCAGTATTGATGAGGCTTCCTAAGTTTATGTTTGAAGTATTATGGAATATTAGCATATTGATCATATCATTGTTTTCTCTTTGATTTACATATGATATCAATTTTAGTTGGTGTTGTTGACATCTCTCAAATGATGTGGTTTCTGTTAAAAGAAATGCTACTAAAATAATGTCATTTATTTGTGAATAAATCCTGAAAGTTTCATTAAAATCTGACATCTGATTTTTTGCAAGAATTTCCAAATCAAGGTTATTTCACTGCAAAAAAAAAAAAAACAAACATTTTCATTACAAATTTAGGTTCCCCGATGACGCCAAAAGCAAGAATTTAAACAAAAATTTCCAAGGTTCTAAAAAGGATTTTAAAAAAATTCATAAAAAACAAATTTTCCATAAGAAAAATAATCTTTCTTCGTTTCGTTTTTATTATATATTTTTTCAATCATGAATCCACTTTTAGCGAATTTTTGGACGTATCTAGCTTTATAAAATAAATTTATGAACATAAAACTAGCACAGATTTAAAAATATAAATATTAAACTATAAAATATTAAAGAACATTAACATTGATTCATGATTATTTGCTATTTTCTGAAAAAAATAGTTTTAAGTAAGTTAAATGAAATAATAATTAATTGAAATTTAAAACAAACGTTTAAAAATGTTTTAAAATAAAAGAAGCGAAAATTGGGTTAAATTTAAGAAAAAAAACTATTTGACTCGCTCACCAAACTTTAAACAAATTTCACATTATGTAATTCGTTTTGAAATCTCTTCATTTTTATATTGGGTTTCATAATTCAAGGGAAGTAACTCACACTTTTTTGTATATAAAATATCAGTGTAAAGTATTATATAAGTGATACGCAATATATATATATATATATATATATATATATATATATATATATATATATATATATATATATATATATATATATATGATTGAGGAATCGGGAGAGCCGAGTTCAAATTCCAGTCGAATCCATTACATTCACTTACGAGCTAATACCCTTGGGAAAAGGCAGGAATCCTCTTCTTCTCCCTCCAGTAAATAGTTCAATAGTCTTGGATCTAGAAGGACAACTCTATAGTCTGAATTCAAAAAGGGTCGTTTGTGGCACGTAGTGCACCAGGTCTCTGTATTCGGCCCTTCAAAAGATGTGAATGAACAAACCATCACCACTATAATCAAATCTCATATTTGAGTTTACTTAACCCTCATACGTCGAGTATATATATATATACATAAAAGAAATATGTTGTAGTGGTTCCAACGAGAGAAAAGTATGTATATTAAAAAGAAGCGGATTGCCAACACACAAACAGAATGTCTCATATCGAGAATATTCCACATTGAACATGAAGAAAAATTAATTATTTTTAATAATATGTAAAAATCTCCACTTTCACCTGAAGACGGTTGCGAGACCAGACCAAAAACACGTGTCGTGAAATTATGTAAAACAAAGTATAATATTTTTTTCTCAATAAATCCACATTACAACCAAAAACGTTTGCGGCACCCCTCTTCTTTTTATATATATATATATATATATATATATATATATATATATATATATATATATATATATATATATATATATATATACCTGAGTATAGGATTGTAAACACTATATATATATATATATATATATATATATATATATATAGATAGATAGATAGATAGATAGAGAGAGAGAGAGAGAGAGAGAGAGAGAGAGAGAGATTTAAATATGTACGAAGACATTCTTGAGAAATTTACAAGGAGAACATATTAAGAAATTAGTCAAATTTGATCGTCGTTCCTTTTTGCTCCTGCAGCGCGAATTGTTTCCCCTTTGGTCAGTTACCTTTGCTAAAGGTTTCTTTTTCTGATACGTTAGCCAAAGGAGCTTTTTAGAATGTCTTCATACATATGTAAATCTGTATATATGTTCTGGGGAATCAATCTTTGTTCACACACACACACACACACATATATATATATGTATATAGGTGGCCTTCAAAAGTAGGCATTATATTAGTATTACCGATATCATAATAGTGGAGCGAGTATTCATTTAATACAAGAATTCATTTAATTCATTAAAATCATTTTTAATATTTTTTCCTAACTTTTATTATAATGTATTTATTACTGCTTTTATTTCCTAATAACCAATAATAATGACTGTTTTACAAGTAAAGTAGAGTGTAAATGACGGAGGTAAACAGTTTGAACATTTGAAGGCTTGACATTTTCATCATTGATATGTTTATTATGGCTATGTTGTTATTGATAAGTTTGTATAATCTTCAATGAGTTTTATGCACAAGTTTGTATCCCATATATATATATATATATATATATATATATATATATATATATATATATATATATATATATATATATATAAGTGTAAATCCATCTCACGCACGGTGAATACTAGACCTGGTTTCTTTAATATTTCCCTTTTTAGCGAGATTGATGCTCGACAAGCATACACATAAAAATTTTAGAACCTAATAGAATTCTTTTTCATTTTTTTTTTTCATTTCAAAATAATCACAAACTTTTAGGAATACGTTATGAAAGCGTCGCCCATGTGACGACGGCGTGACCATGTTAGACGGAAGGCTGATCATTTTAAAATTTTCAGTTATCTGTTTTGAATAAGACTTGTGTTTTTATGTCCATCGTATTTGTCATATTGAACTGAATTGTATTTTAATGAATATTGTCTTGAAAAAGGTTTATTAAACCGAAACGTCAGACGTCGACATTTCATTCATTTTAACTACATTTAAGGATTTTTGTTTGTTTTTTCAAAATTTTTCTTCATATATATATATATATATTAAGTTTCTAAATAATAATAATCTATTAAACAATAGACATGAGTTAACGGTTTTTTGTCGACATCATCAAATTCATGGTTTGAATAATTAGCTAAAAACAAGCATGCAATATAATAACTTTCATAATCCATAGCCCAAATAAATAGTTTAAATACCCCACAAAAAAGATAACCCTTTTTGAAGTGGTCAAAAAATAAATGTTACGGCAGTTTTGTTTTTTTTTTAGTTTTTTTTTTTTTTTTATATATGCACAAATCCCTTTCATAAAGAAATAAAATAAAAAAATAAATAAATCTCCATAGACACGTAAACCAGACTAAGCTAAAACATCTTCCGTTTCAAATTTAGACACCCCCACCTTACTCTGACTTGACATCTATGAAAGTAACTCTATACTGATACTTATTATTAACACCCAACACTCGCCTACCCAATTTAAACAATTCGCCCTAGCTGTTACCATGGACATTTTGATTTCAATTATTAAAACACGTAAATTTCAGAAATACGTTATTCCTAAAAAAATTTCGCTTGAAGATGGAACAGAGCTTATTTTAACTCAATTTAATTCAAATAATTATATTGAAGTTTTCGGCTCTTGTTTTGAAACAGGAGACCTCTTATGTCGCGAGTTGGAATCATATTTTTAAATAAATAATTATATATATATATATATATATATATATATATATAGTTTCGCTTCTCGATTGATATTTAGAATGGTTTAAACAGTATTTGGACAAATATTTACTTTGTTACTTTAATAATATGCAACATAAAATATAATTTAATTACTAGTATTACATAAATTAAAAATTAAATATTATAATTAAATTTAATTATTAATATAACATATTCCAGCGCTCTACGAGGCTGGCATCCCGCTCTCACCCCTTCACTGTCGAAACACTTAAATGTAGCCGTCTCTTCTACTCTAATAACTTCATGTCTCGCACCTCTCGACTGTGGAACTCCCTTCAGCTATTCAAGTGTAATGTCAATCGACATCTCCAGTTGCCTTGATCTATCCACTACCCTCATCCTTTCTTCTATCACTCCTATCTGATCTTGCTCTAAATTTTCTATAACCTCTTGCGTCCTAGTGGCTTCCCGCCTTGCTTGGGGTGAAATGCTTAAAAAATATATATATATATATATATATATATATATATATATATATATATATATAATAATAATCAATACAAACCATGTATAAAAAAAGAAAAATAATTCTTACTGAAAAAAATCTAATTGGAAGAAAAATTTACAATTGGAAAAATTACCAGATTTACGAACGAACAAAAAACAAAAGTAAAAATTCATGAATGTGCGCGTCTATAAAACGTAAAATCCATGAATGTTCGCGTCTATAAAACGTAAATTTCATGAATGTGAGCGTGTTTAAAACGTAAAATTCATAAATGTGCGCGTCTATAAAATGTAAAATCCATGAATGTTCGCGTCTATAAAACGTAAATTTCATGAATGTGAGCGTGTTTAAAACGTAAAATTCATGAATGGACGCGTCTATAAAATATAAAATTCATGAATGTGCGTGTTTACACAACGGACTTAAAAAATTGGAAATAAATTCATTCAAATAAAAGACCCTTTGAAAAATGGATACTTCCAAGAAACTTCGAAATCGGACAAATAACAAGAAATTGACATGAATAATTACAGTTAAGTAATTTTTTTGTATATAAAAATAATATTATGAAATGGACAAAGTCTGATAATTATTTTATTTTAATAAATTTTCTGTTTATACGTTATTTTTATAGATCCAAATATTTAAATAAATGCTCTGTGTAGGATACAGGTTCGATATATATATATATATATATATATATATATATATACATATATATTACACAACAAAATCTAAAATTACCTCATATGAGGGGAGAGATCTATTTCAACCGACGAGAATTACGCCATTCTTATTCAACCCCGGTATATACCCCGTATTCGTGTCGGAATTAGAAATTTAACGTTGACAGCAGTCGAAAAATTGATACAGAATTTATCCATTTCGATGTATCAGTCAGACGAATTGCCCGAGACGGTGGTTAGGGGAGGGTGGAAGGTATTACCCTTAAAGGGAAGAGACTTTATAAAATTAGCCCGGTTATTAACTTTCTGGAATTAAATTGGGGCTATATGAAAAATGAAACTAAAAGACGACCGAAAAGGGAGATTTATAAAAATAAATTATATATATATATATACTTAAAAAATAACAAATTATACTTAAAAATGAGATATATTAAAAAGACTAAAAATAATATTTAGATATATTAAATTTAAGTAAGAATATATTTTTAAAAATTTATATTAAATAATAAACTGAGAATACTATACTGCTAATCATTCTTCATTTTAGCGTACATATATATATATATATATATATATATATATATATATATATATATATATATATATGTTGAAACTTGACTAATGTATGGAATAATAATGCAACACAAAAATGTACATAGAACAAAATGTATTGAAACAAGAAAGTGTACACAATATTTACATATAGTCTTTTGTATATTCCTGGTAAGACCGTTCCTGGAGAATGTGTTGACTGAGTCGCAGTCGGGCAGAGTCTCTGGTTGAATCTCTTGATTCCTCCCTCTCTTCCCGGTACCAACCATATTTATATGGTCGGTACTCCACTATGCAAATTAGGTGGATCCTACCACAACAATATATATATATATATATAGGTAACTATAATCTTCTCGAAAAACCTTCGACTTTCTGATTTGCCAATAATCAAATCAATCTCGAAGGAAAAAAGGTTTTAAAAAAAGAAAGAGCCAGGTTCATGAAAGTCTGTCGAAAAAATCGCACAGCTACAGGTTCAAAGCCCAAAGAAAAAACCCCGACACGATTAAACAACTAACTAAAAATAGCTCAATACAACCGTAGAGCAGACCTAGTCAAACTAGGCTCACTAGGTTTGACTATATATATATATATATATATATATATATATATATATATATATATATGATAATCATTGATGTTGCCTGTGGCTGGAATAATTGCCTCAGTTCAATGTGGCGCTGAATGAAATAAGGTCCAGATTTGGGAATTTTCCCCTTTCTTGGCAGTAATCCCAAAACTTTTGGAGAATACATGGTTTTCGGTGGAGCACTTATTTGTTCAGTTCCTTACGACAATATTTCAATTTTATTGAAATCAGGACTTTATGCTAGTCAATCTTCCAATGTTGAACATCTTCATCCAAAAGAAACCATTTTGTTAGACGTTATTTATGGCAGGGAGTATCGTCATCTTGGAAATTGTTTCCATCTTCTTAATCTGGCCGAAGATTAGACCGTAGTTAAGTAATTAAATTTTCGCTGTTTAGTCTTCCAACAGCATTTACCAATTTTCTACTCCCATATCTTTTGATGCGACCCCACACCACCAAAATTTACTGTTTTTTGGTGCATCTTGCATTGTTTCTTTCTCCCATGTTCTTCTTGTATATTCTCTTGTATTAGAATGGAACTCTATTTTGCATTCATTACTAAAAA